>JAGDQP010004125.1:10311-51362 GCA_022664845.1 Lepisma saccharinum | reverse complement strand
TAGAGCATCACGTCACTCCTATTAATACATATAGAAGGCATGGACATCATAGTCCGAAACTTCATCTCCTAATCTAGTCAAGATAGAACGGAACGGAACGGAGCGATTTTACGTGTAACACGTCCACAGTCTCACAAGTGATGTAACACCTTCACAAATAATAATGTAAGACTTGTCGAGTTAGCAAATTACGATGAAAGCTGTATGCAAGAAATGCATTTGAGTAAAGTTTATGATTTATGGGCTACAGCATAGAGGTGATCCCCACGTAATGCCATTGTAAACAAATTCGTTACACCGCCTTTCCTTCATTCTTCGTTAATAAACTTGACTCAGATTTATTTTATTTCTTACGTAAAATTTCATTGTGGTCTTATGTTTTTATATAAAAATGTGTGTGAATGTCTTATTGTACTACTGACGGTGTGCGGGCGTGAGGACGGACGTACATGTTGTTGGGTGGAACAGCGTACAGATAGATCCGCATGTGCGTCGCCTTTAGCGGGAAGGAAAGCAGTAGGGAAAAGTTTATCGATAACGACACACGTCCAAAGTTTCACAACATTCAACATGAAAATCATAGGCAGCATCAACAATACAGCACAGTAGTCACAATTTCTATATTCTTGCGCAGTAGCCAATTATCACCCCTACTCATACTGCATGTATCTGCTGAAGAGCCGAGGATTTGCTAATGTACAAGAACTTGAGACTGCTCGATGACAGCGTTTCAGCAGGTGAACAAAGATAACTCGAAGAGTGTTGTGCCACAAACAGTGGTACTCCCATTGGCAGAAGTGTGTAACAGCAGAAGAAATTGTACTTGGAAGGTAGCGTGGTGCAGCGTGATTTTCAGTGACTGGTATGTCTGAACTGTAACCATATTCTCGGAACTTAATGACTGTACATATTCTCTTTATATATATCTCGACTTCAGTGCGAGCAGTCCCGGGTTCGATTCCCGGTGGGGGCTCAAAAATTTCGCTGTTGACGCAGCATCGTGAGGACAATTGGGGAGCTGCTGTGAATAAATGACAGTGGCGATCACAGTGAGAGCTTCTGCTCTCCTCTCCCAACCCGTCTGGTCAGCGTGGGAGCAGTAGACCAACTCCTCCCTTCGGGGAGAGGCCTCATCCACTAGTGGATTGAATATGGCTGTGATTTATATATATATATATATCTGTGTTTGTGTTGACCAGTGTAGTATAATTGCCAATAATAATGACTCTATAGGAATAGTTGAATCATTCCCGGTAATCTATTAATTACGGTCGTAGACTACACATCTGCAAAGGTACATACGTTCAAGTCATACTGCCTGCGATATTGAGTAGAGTCTTCCAGGATTTCCCTCGGTGTCACCAGATTAATTCTTGTGAGAGTTCGTACACAAAGACCGCTGAGAGACGCCATTCTTCGGACTGTAACGGGTGTATGCCACAACATTAAGGTAAAGACTTGCTTATTTGGTAACTTATTTAAGTTACAAATTTGGTCAGGAAGTGATAAGAAAACGTCATTTAGTAGCGAAAGAGGTCGTCTATTTGGTGAAGAATGCATAATATCTTAAGTAATTCTTTTATTATCACCATTGTTTGACTGTCTGTTATTGTTAACTGGAAGATAGGTAGGTAAAGCAGGGCATTCTATCCTAGTACATTATATTTATGATTTAGTTAGTTTGTTCGGTCCATATTTTTTTTAAACTCGGAAACAGATGACCAATATAGAAAGAAACAAAGAAAAGATTTTTTGAAAAATAAATTTCTGAGGACAAAAATGCCACAGCTGTGATGCCGTTTCAAGTTGTATCTAATGGCTATTTTGTTATTTAATATAGATTAACCGTATGTCAGGCAACACAAATGTATCAAAAGTTTTACATGTAAATGCTTTGACAAAACCGTTCAAAACTGACAGTGTAAATCAATCTTTTTCTTTGATGGAATTAGTTGTTAGATCAGGTTTAATGAAATTTTTCGTCAACTATAACTTCTTTGAAAGAGTTTAACTTCTCTGTTGGTGACACTTTTCTCTTAATTAATTTCATTCAACAGATCACACTATTACCCTAAAGTAAAGTCGGCTTACTTTGTACATTTAGGAGACAAAAACCTACAAATGTCTGTAATCAAAATAAATAGTTCAGTCTTTCTCGTTTATGTGATAAAAGTATATTTTATTTAGTATAAGTAGTCCTTGAGTTATCTGAGTTTATGATTTGCAAGAATATTATTTGAAATTACAAACTAAAGAGTTAGGATTTCCCAGTAGAAATTTAGAATTTTACGATAGTATGGCATATAGTTCGTTAATGTGTGTATATTCAAAGAGAAAATCTCCAAATTTTAGTACTCCTAACACAAACAGAGTATGAGTAAATAGCTTTTGGGAAAAATGGAGATATGTTGGGTAAAACTGAGGTGATTCTAGTTAACGTGTGCTGTTTATCGGTCTGTAAGAAAATATTTAATGTTAAATTCCTTTTGCTTCATGTATCAGCTATGTTTCATTAATGTATATGAAAATCTGGTTTACTTCTGCTTCTTTCAATTATGCTTCATAAAACATTTTCCTTATTTTAATGTTCTTGCTTGCTTATGTACTGTAACTTCTTTGCTTTGCGATGGTGATTTTATTGGTTTCTGTCATGTGTTGTAAAGGCCTTTGAGATATGTTTAGTATATCGAAGTATTCTGTACTACCAAGTTCCTTAAATAACTTACAAGTTCTCTGGCGGAAAAAAAATATTAATATTCTTTAATTGGTGAAATAACTATACCAGAGATTTATTTGTTTCTGTTTTATTTGGAACATGTTTTAACATTGCGTTCTTAATTTGTTTCTCAATAATGTACAGGTTGTGTATATTATTATACTCAAACCTTTGAGTCAAGAAATGTCTTTGCCACATGTTTACAGCACCATAACTTCTCTTAGAGGCATCCAATTAAATACAAAAAGATGCAGAAGGTACTCACTGTCAGCTTTCACCAATGACCCAAAGCAATCTCTCTCTCACTGTGGCTTTGGTACAGCATAGAACTCACGAGTTCCTGTAGAAATCATATAAAAAGCACAGTAGCAAAAGAATAAAGTGTGTGATTTTAATCTACACACTTTAAAATTGTAGTAGCCACATTTTTTAAAAAAAAAATCATTAATGAAATTTTAGCAGAGAAATGAAACAATTTTACGACTCAAATTCACCTCACTTTAAGTAGTTGTTTAGTTTGAAATATTAATTTTATTATCGCTTAAATTCTTGGATCGAATACCGGTATCAATTCTTTATATTATCATGTTACTATGATCTTTCTTTCTTAATTGACAGATCCACTCCCATTAGTTTAAACTTTTGAGCGCTACTTAGATATTGTTGGCAGCTAGAGATTCTGCCAGGATTTTAAGTTTGGGGGATGTAAAGTTATTTACAGTTGGGAAGCAGTAAGTAGAGTATTGAACGGTTTCTATCGATTTTTGACCGCGAAAATGTTAAAGCGGGGGGAAGGGGTGTTCTTAAGGATTTGGGGGGTGACATTCCTCCACACGGGGGCTCTGGCGGAATCACTGTTGGCAACTGTGCCATAATTGGCACAGATGGCGGTTTTGTATCCTGTGTTTGATCTCAGTGGCTAGTAATCTTGATTGAGGTTATTTCGAGAGTTTTACCTGGTCATACCTAATGGCAGGATTTCAAACTAGAACCTGTTCGATTTTCTTACCAATTGTGAGATAACTCCTACCTGCTCATGTTCATATATAGATGGCTAAATATGGAGCATTCGGCTTAAAGAAAATAAAATAGGGTAACCCGGGTTTACTTTGAACAAGGGGCTATAGTGATCAGAGCGGAGAAAATCAGGTCAATACGATCACAATTCTCGAGATGTCCTTTCACTCATTACTCTATAACTGAAGTACCATTGGGGGAGGGGGGGTTCGTGATCATAACGGCATTGACCTATTTTCTCTTCTGATCGATATGACACGTATTGATCGAAACAGGGCAGGGTTACAATAATTGTTACGTAAACCAAGTAAAATGAAGTGAAAAAAAAAGAATCTTCATATTTAAGACAATCTTCCTTATAGATATCAATAAGTTTCCTAATATCTAAGTTGGTACTTTGTACTAGTGTCAGGAAAAGTTCCAGAAAAGCATTTTAACTTAAATTACTTACTTAAATTACTAATATAATTAGTAATTAAATTACTAATTATATTTATTAATTAGTAGCATTAACTACAAGAAAAAATAAGAGCACAGTTTTTTTTTAAAAAAAAACAGAACTTTATTATTTGGGTGACAAAATTTGGCTATAATTTTATAAACAGTCGCATAAAAAGCAGTATTTTAATACAGAGTTTTGGATCTGACCTAATGTTCACAGCAATAAGTTTTAGTTAAACAGAAAAATTAAAGTATTCTGAGTTGAGTAAAGAAAGAATTAATAACTTAATAATAATTTAATGGAAACATAACGGGTGGCAGTGAAGATAACGGCTTATGTTGGTAATAGAACGTTTAAGTAGCTTCTCAACCTGAAAAAGGAAATAGAAAAGAAAACAAAATTAACAACTTCTGCTCGTGATATACTGGATATGTCTTATGAAGTTACTTAGCATGACATAACTGAATAAGATATATCATATGAATTTATGATTATGTAAGAATAATAAAATGGTTTATGTTTTCTAATAGTAATTATAATATTTTTTTGGATAATTGTGTGCTAAATTTCAATTTATAATTTCGTTCAGGGCAGCGCCATCTAGAATCCGTCAGTATTAGTAACACGTCTTGGTTGATTTCTTCCCGATTCTATTATGCGAATGTTGTATCGAGTTACGCAATCACTCGAAAATAAGAGACTTTCACGGGCGTCAACCACTAGAAACAGCTTACAAATACTAACGGAAGATCGATTTTAATTATTATTAACAACCATACATTCTGTACCTCTTAATGCATTACTAAAGTAACACATCAATATTCTAGATATCTGAATATTGCTAGCTTTGTAATTAGGCACAAGCATTGTAGTAGTAATATCGAAAGAATAGTGTCACATTTGGCTCCTAGCAAAAAGGAAAGTTGGAAACTTAGTGACGTCTTATTCATACGTCACATGCACTTACGCGCAGGCGCAGAGTTGCTCATTCTAGCTCTTCACTCCATCAATTTGAAGATTACCTCCTCGAAATTACCACCATAGCTACTCGTACATGCGATTTATCAATGCAATTTAATCACTAAGAAATATTTAACGCATAGACACTTATACATTAATCATTTCCCTATAGTTGACGTTCCTTGAAGAAGATATTAAAAGATTTTACTCAGCTACAAAAAATGGACTTTCTAACTAACTTTCGAAATAACTAACACCGAGTGATTCTTTCTATATGTAATTTGGATTCAGTAAGTATGTAATGTCTCCAACTGAACACCAAGCATTAAACTTACCACAATTAACATTTCGAAAACCAAATGTCGTTGGAACTCACCTAATGGGTGGGAGAGGATGGAGGTCCCCACGCGTTCTTCGGGAGTGCGTAGCTTTTCTCAATGCTGTCAACGTGGTAATAACCGTATCCTTGGCCGTAACCTTTATGGCTGAAGAGCCTTGTGAGTCCATTGATTGCTGCTAATACGAGGGCAACCTTGCCGACTAAGAGACCCTTGAAGGCGAGGAATTTTACAGCTACCAATCCAAGAGTAATCAGGGTGGTGTACAGTCCACCGAACATCAGAAGAGTGGCACCAGCTTTCTTCTTTTCATCACCACCTAGAACAAAATTAAGAAGTTTTCAAATTCAAGTCCAGAAGATTCTTATAAACAAGGGGACGGGGTTGCTATGTGTTGTAAATGCAATGTGGTATTGTACTGCTTAGAGATATAGGAACAGAATGAGTTGCAGACGGAGGTCGTCCAGTTAATCATGCTCTAGAGCAAAACATTCGTTTTCTAATTAATAACGTACATTAAGCTTCATCGAAAGTGGGTAATTAGAAATATTCTGAAGCCTGATAAAATTGTAGAGTATGGCAACACTGAGTCAATACACATACTGCACATTTCGTTTGTACAGTTTAATACATTACTCGCTTCAGTGTTGCCAACTCTTCAACTATTTTTGTCTTGAATATTTATTTATTGATTATTATTCACTAATCTGCATGTATATTAACTTTCAGTATTCAAATCAAAGTAAAAAAATTGGAAAGAAGCTTAACAGGCAAACAGTAACTCAAATATCTCTTTAAAAGATGTGTATTTACTTTTAATTTACAGAAATGAAACTATTTAAATAAGAAAAAAGATTTTTGACTATCGTTTGTACAGCATATATCAAACTTTTCTTTTCAAATTTGATAAAAAATCTTATCTTTATTTTAGGTGCATATGAACAAGGAATATGTTTTTGTTTTTTTATTGGTTTGTTAAGTTGCAGTTAATGAGTATTTTTTCTGTGATTGATGTTCCTGTTTTTAGTGCGTGTCTAATAAAGAAAAAAATATATTTATTAATTGATTTGCGTAGCGATATTGGTTCATTCATTATTGATCATTAATAACAATTTAGTATCGCAAAATCTGATGATCCAATAGATATATTTACGTGAAGAAATGTTCGGTTCTTTTACGAGGTAAACCACTCGATATAAAATGATTCACATTCATTACAACTTATAATTTAAGAATATAAATTAAATTGCACATTACGGACTCTCAACACGTGGCTCTACAGTGATTTGGCCTGTTTAACAAGAGAAAGACCTGAATGAAAGAGGAAACACGATAGTGAGATATTCATCTTAACGTGGTTGCTAAATCTAAACGACCTTCAAGATTATGATATAAATATTTTTCACAAAGCACCCTTCAGAAATTAACAAGGAACAAAAGAAAGTGAAGATTAACAGATATACATGTGCCGTTAAGTAGTTAGAAGATTCAGTGAATTATTTCTCGTAATGCCAGCCAGGATAGGAAACAATAATTTCATCAAATTGATATGTATTGACAGGCATAATTAATTAATTAAAGATGTATGAACAAACCTAAAAAATGAGAAAAGCATAATTGATGCGTCTATTTCCATACGGGTCCGTCTCTAAGTGCCATAAATGTTGGATAATTAACAAACAAACTTGTTCTACACTTTGTTTTCAAAGCTAGGCCAAATGCGCATCTATGAGTATCTTACAAAGTTGGAGAAGTATTAGTTTACTTATTACAAAACGATATTAAAAAAGAGAAACTTTTACTGTTAATTATGATTCTGTCCTTTAATTTCTTCCGGTAATTAAATGATTTTGGAGACAGTTTGGAGTCGCAAAATCTTACTAATGTATTAGAAAATGATAAGATGAACCCAACAACGCCAATATCTCAATTTAACTTAATTAATTTATTTATTTTTATTTTTTCTTGACAATAATTTGTTCCAAAATGGATGCCTCAATTGTCCTGAACTGTTGAATATTGTTTCCCTGCAGTACACTCCTGCCCTCTACGTTTCATGAAAGTTACTAAAACGATAACGGTGCTTTTAGTAGCATTAAAAGTTTTAGGTTCCGTAGATCTGAATAGTTCCACCTACTCTGACATGCTAGAATGATCGTTTCTACAAACGTTAGAGAAATAGTTTGTCTATGACCTGAGATTTCTTTTAATTCTTACATTAAATATAATCTTACATATTGTAATCGAACTCTTTGTCCGAAATTCCAGACTTCATATGAACTAGAGTAGGGCACATCAACTTCATAGAGTATACAAATGAGACTAGAAAAAAAGATTTAGAAACTATAATTGTATTTTCTCAACGAAATACTGTTTGAAGCCAACATGTAAATGGATGAATACCGTAGAATAGAGTAGGATGTAGGCTTATTTTGAAGATTATAACGAACAGAAACTAAGTTTTACAACGAACAGTCGACCATGTTGTTTCTATTACAGAGTTTTTCTTCCAACAAACATTTAGCAGTACAGAAAGTAGTGCCATCTATTGATAAAATCTAGAACTAATACCGCTTCTGTATTATCAATGTTCAATAAAATGTTCGTTTATTACGTCACTGTAGATAAAGTTGTTGGTATGAACTATTCATATTCAAAATTAACTAGATTAAGATCAAATCCAGGGGAAAAAAGATACTTACGTCCTTCAAATCCAGCTGCTGGTTCAACAGAAACATCAATAAGACCATTCTCCTTTTGGCTTCGGGATACCACAAGGTTACCTCCTGGGACAATGTTGAGTTTCAGCGACAAACCTTTTACTAATCTTGGCACGAATCCAAACAAAAGACTACCCCAGTCTTCATCTACGATAGATCTTGCAGTAGAAACTTCAGTTTCGCGATCACCAGAGTACTCAACCGACATTCCTTCAGCCAAATCCAAGGATCTTGACTTCATCAACTGGTAAACATTAGCTAAAGCACGCAATTTCATGCAGTTGAAATCGCCTTCTTCGAGACAGTCTATCATTCGCTTCTCAGATACTTCTTCTTGAGGCGCTTCTTGACCTACACTGCCGCTAACAAACAACGCTAAAGCGAAAGAAAGAACCAAAACTTTTGTAGAACACATTTTAGCTGTATTGTTGCTTGTTACCCTAACGGTTGAAAGATGCTGAATGTTGCTATTCTTAATTTTCCGCCTGCTTTTATACAAAAAGAAATTGTTAATTCAATTTCTATCAATAATCACTTACACGTGTGCCGTTAACATAAGAAAATATGTCTTTTCTTTAACATTATTTTACACGCACGACAGTTTATTAATAGCCACTCCTTTTCACTTTGTTATCCTGTCACAGTGGAATTCACATTAGTCACGTGTTATGATTCTACATTAAAATCAACTGTTTCTAAGAAAAAATCTTAATTTGCATATAAAACGTTATGCATAAATGTATATCTAAAGAATTTGGGAAATGGTCTAAGTGTTTTATACAAAACATTGTTTGTGATGACCACTATCTTAATGTGATACTGTATTATAGCGTATATAAATTTCGGAACGTGACACAAAATTTGATATGAAGTCGTTAATGTATAATATTCACTATAATAGCGTTCAATGTATGTTAGTATGTTACTAGATTTGTAGCAGAGGTGTAATAAAATGTATACGCGGACGGTTTATAGCCACCTAGTAACATATTTACGTAGTAGGGGTTTGGACAGCATCGAAATTCTTTTTTATATTTAAAACTTGTATTGTTTTAGGATAACTCTGTAGATGTGTATATTTCCTAATCAAACCGAATATGGAATTCCATAGACAACTTTGGATCAGAGTGGGGTGAGATGAGGGAGTGGATGTTGGAAGGAAATCAGCTAGGGGGTTAGTTTGAAAGCACCATCCCTTTATTTCTCTAGTGTGACTGAGGAAAAGGAAGGAAAGAAGTCACTTATGATGGCTGGCTACTGGGATCGTTCTGAAGAGCTAATGGTGTTCGGTATTGAGATTTTCATACCGACTTTCGGCAATTATTAATATACCCAAATACCGAACAATACCGAAATACCAAACGATATAGAAATACCTAATAATATCGAAATACTGAGTAATACCGATATAATGAAATGACAATTTATCGAATAATATTGAAATACCGATGTAGCGAAATACCGAATAATAACGATATACCGAATAATACCGAAATACCTAACAATATCGAAGTACCAAAAACAAATTCCGAGTGTTACTGAATAACAGAATGATATTGAGTGATTTGGGAGTACTCATATTTAGACGTGGGTCCGGACTTCTCACCCGAAATTACGGTTTACATGTAAAAATAGTATAATTTTAGGCGTGTTATTTATATTTAAGGTACAATTCATAGCCAGATCGACTTTGGAGTTGGACACTTCCCTTTGCCCCCCTAGGAAATTAATTTTTAGATATGTATGTGTCTGGAAGTACTGAATTACAGCGAACGACATCAACATATCAAAAGTGCAAAACAGATAACAGGGAACAATGAGTCAAATGTGGCTTTGGTGAAAAGGTAGAACGAATCGTACAGGAGGTAACAGCACTATGACCTATGCCCGTTCAAAGTGACTTCGGTGAACCGCATATTAAACTAGAAATTTTAAGTGTTGAATTTGCAATTAATTACCCTCTAAAATGGTTCTATAATGTTATGGAAATTTTGTGTGAATTTTTCGTATAAAAATAGTTTTTCTTAAATTGATAAATCAAATCTGTATACAACGATTACTTTACTCGTATTTCACTACAGTTACTTGACTAATATTACAATATGTTAGTTACTTGCAATTAACATGTAATAGGTACAAATTGCAGCATGGAGACACCATGTGTATAGGTTTGTTTTAGTAATATAATATCAAGCCTCAGAACAAAAAGATTATTGTATGATAAGTTGTACAAATTAGGAAAAGGTTACATGATGTTGAACATTTTTAGGTTTTGAGGTACTCGTATAGGAACATTCTGATGAAGGCATTTAAAGATCGTAAAAATTAGGGAAACAAAAATTGTTTTAAAGAGAAAATATGGTCGTGTTTGAATTACAACCTAAGAAATGCAAACTTGTGAACTTGACTAGCGATGCGCTTCAAAGGAAGAAAGAAAAATGTCCAGATGCTACCACGTGGAATCTCTTAAGTGATGTCTTCGATTACGTTAGAAGTGGATACGATTGACTAGATTTCTTCAGTTTTTAGCAGAGTTGGTATAGAAAACAATGTGTTAGAATGATGAAGGTGTGATTTGTCACCAAAGGAAGTAGGGGGGGGAAATTAATGCCCAAATATCCTTATAGCTATTGGAGTACTGGACGTAAATACACTGGTTCTCCCACCCTACAAATAACGCCATGGTCAGAATGTGAATTACGTAAAATGTGGATTTCAGGCTTGGCAAAGCATTTCATGTTTTTACACAGACCAATTTTTTTTATTTAGTACAAAAATATAACAAGAAAGGGAAAGGAAGTTGATAATCAGAAATAAGTGAGCGCTGCGATTCTAATAACAATAGCGAAGTCTCCGGTCTCTTAAAAGCATCTCAGGCGCACAAGCATTCATTTTTTTTATCAAATAGGTTGGCTGGCAACACTGCCGACTGGAGTAATTAGAGATGGAAAAACCCACATCACTTTTCTATTATTTATGCCAAGTTTAGTACAGATATCTTTAACGTAATGAAATAAATTTTAAGAACTAAGTTGTATAGAAAATAGATTGGAAATACTGAAAACTGGGATTCTTCAAGACGGGGACACTCATAGAATGTTTCTGTTGTATACAATGTTTATGCTAATTTTCGTGCAGATAGCTCTAAATCCATGAGCAAAATGTTGGTGGGCCAACGTCAGGCCTTTGGCGGCTAAATTCGCGCCGACTTCGGCCCAATGGCCTCATGTTGCACAAAATCCCAAGTTCTTTTGACCAGGATAGGTCAACGTCAAGCTGTCACATTACCAGCTTCCACCCATAGAATCCACCAAACCAGCACGTTTTTTCATTAGGTCAAAATACAGAATTGACACTAGTTGCTGTCTATTGGTATTTAATTGAGCTTTTCCCATTACTTTTATGAAGATATATTAATTAAGTTTATAAATTTTTCTACTATCTGCAGCGGTATTTGAACCTCGAACCTTCTAAGTTGGAGCTCATCACTCTAACCACTAGGATATGAGGACATCTTCATAGTGACTAATCCCAATGGAGAAAACTGAGTCCTCTGGGCTGACGCCGGTCAGGGTCGGGCCGCACTCCTTTCCCGATCGACGGGCCGACAACCCCAAAGGCAGCAAAAGCCTTCCAGAAAAACGCTCATTTTGGCAGGCATCATCGGCCCAATCATTTAACGCCTACACCCCGAACATTTCCCGACAGTTAAATTCGGGGGTCGGTCGGGCACCAGGCGTTTGCCGCCGTCGGCACAGCTAAGACGACCGCATATGGCTATAAGAAACGTGTTAAGTTGGTCAAAACAAAAGCATGAATACTGTCTATTGGTATACACAAACCTGGTTTCATTTTATCCGTTGCTCTCATCATGATTTAAGGTGTTAATTTTCCAACAGTAAATAATCCCAGTGGTTGCTGTAGGGTTCGAACACAGGAACGTTCTGTACTTTTCGATGGTAGTTCGTCGTCTTATCTACTCACCCATGGATTCACGTTGCGAGATTGTTGCTCTTTTACGGTATCTGTATTAACAGGCAGTCTAGAATGGAGTTCCTACGCGTTGTTCACCATCATATACAAATGAAAATAAAGAATACTTTCCTTTTTTTTTCTTATATACAGTTTTTTTTTCTTCAACACCTTAATCATCGCTGCACTATTAAATTTTTATTTCTCTATTAGTGTAATATGTCGCCTTAGAAAACACAAATAATGCGAAATCTAAATTTGATTTTTGTAACGTGTTGCTGCACATGCCCTGAACATCATTTACTATCTGTTCACTACAAGTAAACATTCACTATCATAGGATAAGCGTTACACGGTGAAGCCACTGTTTGCATTGAAATCAACCATAAATTCGGAATTTGAGAGCTTGACAGTTCTCCTCCCCGTTATTTTAATGTGGTGGTCATCAGTACGCATAAAACAGTGCATTCATATTGTACCATGCAGTAGTGACGCATAGGGGGGGGGGGGGGAGCCAGGCCCCGCACCGGGCCCCAAGTGTCGAGGGACCCCTGCTGCTCAACTGTTGGACGATATAAAAAAAAACTGGGACAAAATCCCAAAGTTCAAATTTAGAAAATAAGCTCGAAAACTATCTTGTGTTGTAGTAAAATGTTCAACAGACACTAAACTACTTCGTTTGTTATTCTGATACGTATAATCATTAGCGCATGTCCGCTCAAATTTGACAAATGTTTTCACCATTTTCGAAACGGGGTTATGCATATTTTCTGTCTGTTGCAGAAATTGAGGCAAATAATTATAACAACCCAATTGCCTGTGATTTGTATTTAAAAAAAACGAACGATTTTTGAAACATGACAAATTTTTATTTTGGCCCTTAGCAAATTTGGAGTTATATCTTTTATACATAGTTTTCGACGCCCTCGTTTGCTCCCCCTATCCCGCTTTGGCGCCCAAGGCAGGTATCTCACGCTCTTTAAGGCACTGATACTAGGTTTTCTAGTTCGGCTACAGTGCAATAACATATTTATTGTAGTTGAGAGCTCTATCCTGACGTTTTTGTAATGTGCATCGAAAAACTGACGTTTCCCAAATTCATCGAGACGGGACACAAGCTAAGCGAGTCAATCTCGGATTTTTACTTAATAGAAGGTTTAGAATAAATACTTTCACGGCATACAACATTTAGCTGCCATCTTCTACGTAAAAGCTCCCCAAACGTGAGAAAACGCGTTGTGCGCATAAATATTTGGCGATGATGCGTATAGAATCCGCACCTTTTGTAAATAAAAAAAAAAGCGGAGAAGTGAAAGGTCTCCTTAACAATAGTAACGATGCAGCAAAATGGAGTGGGAGCTGGTGTGCAAGAGTGATATATTAGACTCATTAGAGGAATGTGGTGTAAATGGGACCCACACTTTGACTTCTAAGATGCAAAAGATCATACCATTTCTTCCATGAGTTATACATCTTTCAGAAGTGATGATTGCACTTCTGATTGCTAGATACTAATTATGCCGGAACTTCGTTCCGGTGCGTTCTGGACCAACTTCAACACTGTACAGTTAGCATGTAATCACGATCGTTTCTCTTTGTCCAAATCATTTTTAAATAAAATATCATTTTTTCGTAAATATATTATTCAAGATTATGTAAAAGAAATACGTATTAGTTTCAACTTTCTACTACAATTTGTTCCACTTTAATTCTATAGATACATTAAATTCACAACTATTTTTTAAAATCTTGCTTCAAAATAATAAAGTAAGAATAAGCAGATTTTCTTTTCATATTGCAGTATTATCGTTTTTATTCTAATTTTATACTCTACTGCACATTTAACTGGAACAACATTATACTAATTTAATCGGCAATTTTATTATGTGTTACAAATATATTTTTCTCTGTGGAAATAACTCATCTCGCGAGAATATTCTACTTCTTGTTTGCTTACTTGAATACATTGACATCTATTTTCGCAATACGCCATTTGTATTAGAGAAACGTGTACTAAATAAATCTAAATGCGCATGCGTATTAGTCCACTGAAAATAGCGAAACAGAAGGTTGTACTTTAAACAAGAAAGTGACCAGAAGTATACAGGAGTTATAGCTGTCATTGTCATAGGAATATGTTAGAATTGTATACATATGTAAAAGATGTTTTGCTTATTATGTTTTAACAGGATTTTACAGAAAGATGAGTATTCCACAAAAAATCCCGGCATGAGTCTTATATATTACAACTTATTGTACGTAGGATAATAACATTCTCATGTAATCTGCAAACAATAAGGTCATTTGGAGTATTCCGACATGCTAAGTATTTTTCGTATCTTACGAAACTTGTGACGTATTGAGTTGAGATTTCTGCACGTCATCATAAAGTTGGTTGTCTGTTCTATCATTTATAAGATTGCACTCGGCACATATGAATGCTCTGGTACCAGAGGGTGTCCAAATTGAATTAATCAGAAGTGTCGGAATTGCCCCACTACATGGGGGATTCCGACACTTTATTGAAGCACTTGCGACACCAATTGAATACAAATTACAATTATGACACAAAACACAACATTTGACAATTATGTACTTAGTAACACTTTATAATGAATTGACCTTCTGTATGAAAATGTCAACTGACAGATTATCTTAAAATGAAATTATTTTAAAGATGACAAAATGTGAAAGAAATTCTTTGTATCGCTAGCTTTCCTCGTTACCTCTAAGAACAAAAATGGAACAAAGGATGGAATAACTCGATCAGAATCAATTCAAATTACGCTGTGATGTTGATCGTTTATGCAGAGTTTCATAATTAACATCTGAAGGAGTATATGAACTCTGAGGGTTTTTATTACTGGGTTAATTCGAGAAGTCTCAAATATATTTGTAACTCCAAATCCAAAAGAATCATTTCTAAGTTGAGTTCCATTTTGTTGTGAGCCCAAATTTGACTTCTCCAACACATTCTTATTTTTCTTTCTCTTCTATTGTCCCGCAACGTGTATCAAAGGGCGTAAGACGCTTTGCAGCAGCGATGGAGCAAGGCCCATTCTATTTCTTACCGGATCAAAGCTGAAGCCATGGTTTCTTTGTTCCTAGAGCCTTTCGAAGTCTTTCAGGAGTGGTTAAGAACCATGTTTGCTATGAAAAATAAATAGAGACATCTTTGTAATTTATACGTATAGTATCACATAGATTTTTGTGAAGAAAAAATAGAAATATACTATTGATGAAGGTATCGGAATTACCCCATAACGTAATGTCGGGATTGCACCAGAAACTCCTAATATTAGAAATATACTAATTCTTCTAGTTTGTACCATTGACTAAAGGAAATAAAACTACCGGTGATGACACAAGGCTACCCTTTGATAGCGTGCAATGACATTGAACTCCATGACCATACCTGTTAATATAAAAACGGATTTTCTATTTTAGAATAGGGTCATTTCGGTCATGTTTTCTGGACAACTTACCTAAAAATATGATTCTGGTCCTTCACAAATACAAAACATAATCTCACAAATCAGCGCAGATATTAAGTACAGTTCAAAATCTCTTCCTCGACTATGGTTTATATATATTACGAGCAGACTATTGTACAATCTACAGTCTTGCAAACTTAGAAGTGTCGGAATTCTCCAACTGTCGTGGACACCTTATATAAATTTTAATCTGATTTTTTGAACTGGTTGGATGAACCTTACGTACCTCAAAAATACAAATAGATTTACAAGGTCACTAAATTCTAAACTCACATCTAAAATCAATTTTTCTCTCTCTGTTTTCCTTTGAACGCTAGTCAGACAGATGGACAAGTCAAACATGCTAAACAACGAAAATGGCTTTGAGGTCTGTTAATAGAAACCACATATTGACTAACATCTATGTAATATCAGCAACGGCCACCAATATTGCAGTCTCCTGCAAGAATTTGAACCTTTATTTTGAAAACGTTTTTGCAGCCATTTTCTTGACAAATCCCACCAAATGCCACTACAAAACACACCAATCTTTTTGCAACTAAAGTATAGTTTTACATTTTCAATATATGATAAGACGTGCAGAAATTGTGGCCTTGCAGCTTACGTCACTACTCTTAAGGCAATATTGAATGTCGTTTTATAGAAACCATTTTCATAGTCAAGAAAATGTCTGGATTTTCATTTACAACCCTACATTCTCCCCCGTGTGACGAGACCTAAATTGGGTCAGCGGGTGCTAAGTATAGACCCGGTCCAAAACTTGACGTACTGTACTACAAGCACAATCATTCTAGTGTTGATTAGAGAGCCAAAATATTACGTCAAATACTCTCTGAATAATTAGGACTGATTGCAAATACGGAGTTTGGACTTAGTCTAAGGTAGACCTTAGGCTGAAACAATAATTTGGAACGCAAAAGTTTAGTCTAAAACCATTACGTCTACGTCGTTGCAATCGGGCGTTAGTGTTACTTTATAAGAATTGAATTTGTATTTATTTTATGGCCTTTAGGGAACTTTGAATCAGACCAGTTGAATCATGATACGAAAATTGATGGAATGAAGAAAGTAGAACTAAACGGGACAATCCCTAAAGAATTCACGAATATGGTATTTGTCCACAACAAAACCCACATGGCACAAGCTGGGATCGAACCGGGGAACTCATACACCAGGAGTGAGGCGGTCCTTTATTATTAGGAAGATAGATTCAGTGGCGTGTTTCAGCCCTTGCGGCGCCAGGACACAATTTCTCAAAGCCTCGTGTATCTGGAGCATGGACACATCATCGAGTCTTTAATAATTCGTACGTATCTGGGGAGACTTTCATTTCAACTACCAAACAATATTTTGGTTTCCTTTACTCTTCATTTTGGAGTGTTGTGAGGGTGAGAGGGAAAGCAGAACCATAGAAAACGAGAAGAAATTGCTGAAGTACATGGCTTGTAAAAGTAGTGCTTCTGAAACCAGTCATTTAATATTTACTAATACTTATATTGAAGCGACAAAAGGAAGACAAACTGCACCTTCTTATCTCTTCAAATCCCACCCTCCCCTTAACCAACCGTGGCTACCCTTTGCCCTGTGATGTGGTTATCAGTCACTACGCAATAAACATTGCGTTGTGAAAAGAAAAGAACAAAAGCATGACCTTCCCCTCCCCTTTTAAGCATGCAGGGATGTACGAAATTATTTTCCCAAATTAATTTGCTTTTGAGAAATAAGGCATGTATTTTAGAAAATATAAAGGATTGATAAAAATTTCTTATCAATTAACTTTGAACTAGAAACAATAACAATCAAATACACAAATATCTCTATAAAATATATTTTTCGGGTTTGAGATACATTGAATTAAATTTGCTTTATTTATGGTCTTTTGTCATTTTCGGCTTAAGCCGAGACAAGGTAGGCAGAGGATGAGGAAGGTTTGGCCAAAGCTAGGGCTGTGCGATATCCGGTTTTGAATATCGAAATTCGATATCGATCAAATATCAAAGATCGATCGATATATCGAATATCGAAATATCGAATGTTTGATAATCGATCGATGATATCGAAATATCGAAAAACATCGAAATATCGAAAAATATCTCAGTATCGAAAAATATCGAAGGATCGAAATATAAAATATCTCAGTATCGAAAAATATCGAAGTATCGAAATATAAAATAGCGAAGTATCGAAATATAAAAATATCGAAGTATCGAAAAATATCGAAGTATCGAAATATAAATATATCGAAGTATCGAAATATCGAATTCGATATTTATAAAATATCGAAATTTCGATATTCACAAAATATCGATCTATCGATCGATCTATCGAAATACCGCACAGTTCTTTCCAGAGCCTCTCATAATTTACCATCCTGGAATCACAGTTTCAGATGCATCATCATAACGAATTGAATTTTATTTATGGCCCTTAGGCAACTAAAGCTCAGGCCGGGATAAGGGAGGGGAGAATATTTGGGAAAGTGTCGACCAGAGCCTATGTTGAAAGTGCTATCCCGGTATTTGTCGTCTAGTGTGACTGAGGAAAAACCCTGGAAAAACCTCGGTCATTTAGTCGGCCGCTGGTATCGAATCCACGACCTCTCGAAAGGTATGCCAACGCTCTACCACTGAGCTACGGCGGCTCGGTACCACAAGTCTGCTGGGTCTTTGAATCTGCGACCCAAATCACACGAATCCATTGGACCGGATATCCGAAACCTCGAAGACCTGGATTTTGAATCCGGGTTTCAGATATCCGGATCCGAGTGTCGGATATTCAGATATCTGGCCATAACATTTGTTACCTTCTCCCCGCAGTAGTTTTCCACTTTTGGTATTTCGATATCGATCGATGACATTCAGTACTTCCAGACACGTATCTAAAAATTAATTTCAGAGGAGGTCAATGGATTTGGAGGGTCCAATTCCAAAGTCGGTCCGGGTGTGAAAAGTACTGTAAATATAGATAATTATGCCTAAAATTATACTATTTTTGCATATTAAAAGGAATTTCAGACTGGGAGTCTAGACCCACCCCTAAATACATACGTCCATGAGTACTTCCATATCGCTCAATATGATTTGCTTCTCGGTATTTTGATATTGTTCGGTATTTCAATATTATTTGGTATTTCGGTATATCGATATTGTTCGGTATATCGTTATTTCGGTTCTTCAGTATTTTCGGTATTTCGATATTTGGTATCGTTCTGTGTTTTGGTATATCAATAAATTGTCGGTATCCAAAACGCCGAAAGTCGGTATAAAAATCTCAATACGGAACATCCCTAGTTTCAAGTTTTGTCTGTCTTGGGGTCAGTCCATCTGAAATCGTCCAGCTTGCCTCCTCAACCCCTTTCAAATATATATAGTTCAAAACAGGTATTATTTATTTTTATCCCACTCGATTAAGTAATGACGACCATTTTTATATGGCGGCGCAAGACAAAATTAGTTTTAATATACGTTTACGCAAAATATAATCTCTGCGGACTGGTTTGCCATAGGACATTGAAATAAAAACAATTTTCCCCTTTAACGTCTGCTTGATAAATTTGCCAGTCTTCTTCATGAAAAGCCTAAAGCGTAATCAAACTGGTCAAAATAGTATTCAAATGTGATTGTCCAAATAGAAACAATTCCTTTTTGGGATATCCCAAACAGTCAATTGGGTTATAAATAAAAGAATATCCATTTTGAACTATTTTCATATAACGGTTTGCATTTTCTTTGAAAGGAACGGAGAATCTAAGCCATGCGATTTTTGATTGACTGATCGCTTGTTGATTAACAATACCTATTCTGCTCTTACGTTACGGGTATTTTTATTTATCACTCTTGACTTACCTTTATAATAACGGTATTATCCCACACTTCCTAACTTCACACAAATCACTTTCTTTTTACCTTACTGTTTTAATTCTTCTGTAGCCTGCTAGGTGATACCCATTCTCTAATTACATGTTAAGCTACTTTTGAATTACATTTGTCTGTTTCTCGAAGTTCCTTATATGAACTTTTACTAGAGGTTTTTGGTTGCTCTAAAAGTTAGAGTAAGAAAATATTTAAGTTACATCGAGGAACATAAAAATAAGTTATATTTAGTATTATACTAATAGCTTAGGGAAATAGCAAGTAAAGAAAATAAAACAATTAAGATACAGATATTTGCTTTCATCTCTTTTTTTTTTTTGTAATAATTTATCACAGACAAGCTTGAGAGTATAATCAATGAGTATAATCTCTGATCACAACTTTTACAGTCATTATGAGCTTGGCTCTTTTGTATACTGTTGTAAACTTGAAATAATATTTTTATGTATGTGGAAGATTTAAGGAAAGTGTAATATTTACGCTATAGGTAACTGCTACTACTAGAAGCAGTAGCAGTTCTTGTTGCAATAGTATTAGTAGTAGTAGCAGTGGTGGTGGTGGTGGTAGTAGTAGTAGTAATAGAACTAATAGTGTTGCCAACAAATTTCATTCACCCCGCACCAACGGGCGGGTACTTGGGCTAGGCAATTATATAATATTCCTTCGTTGAAGGTTGATACGCAGAATGGTAACTCACGATTTTCTAAAGCTAAGAGAAAGATGCATGACCTTCATGGTACATGATCAGCCTGTCACAAAGTATGTTAAGTGTGTAAATAGTGTTTTATTGTACGATCTTTAATAGCACTAAGATAAGAGATACTATGTATGTGTCATATCAACATATTATGAAGAAAATTGTTATTTCACGTGTTTTTGGCCTCCAAAATCGTAGACCCACTCACAGAGGCCTCAACATAACCATAAGTGAACCAGAAAAGTGGAACATACGTAAAATCATATGGCATAATGACTTTTAAAATGTATTACGAACAAGTACAGTAGATTGAGAGAAGATGCCATACGTTGTGGTCTAAGGGACATTGTGAAGAAATTAAAAGAAACAGAACAGAAATTTTTCGCACAAATATATTTTAAACATCGATTATCTTACTGGTAATGTATACACATGAATAGGCCCTTAAAATGAATATAAAAATGCACATCTTACAACAAGACATGAGTGTAAGATGGCCACTCATTTGAAGAAAGATGCCTGATACATTATAAATAAGATATATGACAATAATAATGCAATTAAAAGGAGGAACTTCTTGGCTACTTTAGCAAAAGCTTGACTAAAATACATGAATAAATATTTTGACCACTTCACAAAATATTTGTTACGACGTCATCATCTTGATGACATCTTCTTGAAAGCGATGATTTCTCTTCGTAATATGATAAAGAAACATACAACAATGCAATGCAGTAATGTCTTTACGTTTTTGTGTGGAATAAAATAATTGTAGCCTCAACAAATAGCATGCACTATGTTGAATGTATACCGAGCACCCGTACCTTCGTAGGACGTTGGCTTGGCAAGCGAAACCTTTGGACATCAGTAGCATGGATAATGATGGGATTAATTGGTGGAATGAAGAAAGTGGGAGGAAACGGGAAAATCCACCCACACGGTGTTTGTTCACCACAAAGCCCACATTGCATAAGCAGGGATCGAAATGATGACCCCTTGCACTAGAGATGAGCGCTATACCATTTAACCACCGCGGGTCCAATATATATTTTTCTGTGTATGGTCATGAATGGTAGATACTTTCTATCATTTAAAGACAAAGTAATATGCAATAAATATGTTTATTTGGTAAATATACAGAAGTTATTGTTAAATAAATATATATCATACAGGATTTGTACATATACTGCTATAGTATGGAATATTGGTTATCGGATACAGTGGTTTCTGTGATAATGCACAACAAGTAATACAATGAATCACTTCACAATACATCATGTAGTTGATTTTGTTGCAAAATCATCAGAGTACCAAAATATTGCTTCTCATTTCAAAAGATTAGTAGAATGAATTCTGGAGTAATTACTATTTTCTTCATGACATTGGTAAATGATGTCATTAACTTTCACGATCATTTGTTTTCCTGTGTTCGTGTGTTATCCAATCATGTTCGTCCTGCGGTCACGTTGCTGTGGATGAATCTAAAACAAAGAAAAAAATATGAGAAATTTGTAGTTTATCAAAATTATATCTTTCAGTTATCTGTTTCTCTAGATTTTCAACCACGCTCGCTGCCGTGGTGCCCTGTCACGCTGTAATAAGTGATCACGGATAGCGTTAATAGAAAAAAATAAATGAGTTCTTTACGTGTCATGTCACAAATTGTTCTGTACTGTAGAAAACTACCCTATCGCCTGTTTAAAGCAGCAGTGTTGCAACATGTACTGCCATGGATATGTGCTTTATGTGTAAAAATATGAAGCAATTATAAAAACAACTCAACGTTCTTAGTTCTTTGGTGAGTCTCAGTACGTCGCCAAAACATTGAAAAACCCCTAAAAATAACTCAAGGTCGTTATTTTCAATGATACCTGCTGTATCCCCAACGATATAAACCAGTCTGTGAGGACAGATTCCGTGTCGTTACTATGGTAACGAAATAGTTTGTTGTATAGCCAGCTTTTTCTAGCTTGGAGAGTGCACGAAGTCCTTGAGACTGACCGCACAATCTAGTGAAGATGTCTGGAGCCTTCTGGGTGCAACGATACTGAACAATTAGTGCCGCGAAACAAAAAAAAAAGAAGGTTGAAAATCATTGTTTTAAGTTATAGAAATAATCCAGTTCTGCGTTACACGTAGATGTATGTGGCTTGAACATATTTAAAATTTGAAAGAGCATGCATAATTTTAGAGTATATTTTTGTTGTTGTTCTAAAATGTAACCATGCTGTAATCACGAACATAATTTTGTTAACATGAGTAATGTACAGGGTAAGTCAAAATGATGGACCCGATTTCATAAATTTATTCTGTGAAATATAATGAACATATCTTAATGTGAGCTACGCGCAAGGAAAGGCAAAAGTTCAAAGTTTAGTTGAGTTTTGTTTATGTCCCGCGTGGTTGCATTGTCTACCGCTACGCGGCGCTGGAAGCAGTTAACGAAAATGGCGCTGACTGGAGAGCAGAAATCGTTCTGTGTGCTGGATTACCATGTAAACAACTCTGTGATGAGTGTTCAACGGCATTTCCGTACCAAGTATGGCAGAGACCCACCTACTGGAAAAACCATTCGTACGTGGTATGAAATATTCAGAGATACGGGCTGCATCTGTAAGCGAAAATCGACTGGCCGTCCTTCAGCTGAGGAAGAGACAGTGGAACGTGTTCGCGCCAGTTTTGTGCGGAGTCCACAGAAGTCTACCTACCGGGCAGCGAGGGAACTTGAAATGCCACAGAAAACTGTATGGCGAATTCTGCGGAAACGTTTACAAATGAAATCCTATCGCTTGCAACTGCTACAAGCCTTAAGAGACACTGATTATGCTGCTCGAGCGTCTTTCTGTGCTGATTTTCTCACGTTAATGGAAGGGGATGGGTTCGCCGAAAGGTTACGTTACAGTGATGAAGCGGTGTTTCACCTTTCTTGGAATGTGAATAGACACAACGTAAGGATCTGGGGAACTGACAATCCCCACGCAGTTGTGGAACACCAACGCGATTCACCCAAGGTGAATGTGTTTTGTGCCATTTTCCCTGAAAAGATTTATGGGCCCTTTTTCTTCCTTGAACCTACTGTGACAGGACATGTTTTTCTTGATATGCTGCAACAATGGCTCCTTCCACAGCTCGAAGAGGATAGTGCAGATTTCATTCTTCAATTGGATGGTGCCCCTCCGCATTACCATGTCAGCGTTCGGGATCATCTCAATGAGGCATTGCCACAGCGCTGGATAGGCCGTGCATCTCAGAAGGATCGAGTTCTCATTCGTTGGCCACCTGGTTCCCCCGATCTGACCCGTGTTATTTCTTTTTGTGGGGTTTCATAAAGGATCGTGTTTACGTACCACCACTTCCAACAACATTGGGTGACCTTCACGCCCGCATCACAGCAGCCATTGCAGAGATTGACCGTGACACACTACACAAGGTTTGGCAGGAGATAGACTATCGGCTTGATGTGTGTCGTGTTACGCGAGGTGCTCACATAGAGCACTTGTGATGTGACTGAAAAAAAACTTTGAGAGTTACCTTTCTTACCACATGTATTACATTCAGATATGTTCATTATATTTCACAAAATAAATTTATGAAATTGGGTACATCATTTTGACTTACCCTGTATGAAAAATGATTATGATCTAAATTCTTTTAAAAAATGAGCAAATAATTCGTCCTGTTAACAAAGGCAGTGTGGTTAAATCTAATACAAGCAAGATTTTCTTTTACTTTTTGACAGAAAGTATCAGAGATTATCTGTGAAGAAAAGTAACTATCATCTCGATTTATTTGATGTATTTTGAGAAGACCTCACTTACAAAGCGGTTAATAGAAAAGAGACAGATGTATTCACTTTGAAAGACAACATCAATTTCCTTTACAAACCTTAAATTAATAACGATTGAAGTAAAACACAATGGTAGTTTCGGATTCACACATTATCCCATATATACTATGGTCTTTCAATCCAGAAACAACTTGTAGACCATTAGAACAGAAAATCTAATTGCAAGCAAGAACAAATAGGTTATTAGCATGACTTCATTTGGGAGAACCGTATTAGACTTCGTCCCAACAAAAATAAATCAGATTTGTACGTAAATTTGTATGATTTAAGTGTAATTATATATATATATCTTGTATACATTTCATACCCAGATATACCTTGAATTCCACAAAACCCATGGATCACCTGAAACCAACCAATGTTGTTAGATCGGACGACAATGTGTCGAAGTGGGTATGATAAAAATAATACATTTAAAGGAAAGTTGTAGAGCTAGTCACTATGGGTATACGTTTGAAGAAGGTGGGGATAATACGAGTCTGACGTATCTAGCTGTTACGTGTGATGTTAATCCGAATATTCTTCTGCTTCTGTTTTACCTAAATTGTCCCCCGGTTGAAATTAACAAGGGTAAAAATCAAGATGTTGAGTTGAAGTCTATTCTCTCTACTGTACCAGCTTATTGAGGCACAAACCTGCTTTACAGATAGAAGTGTTTTTATTCGTGTTGAAGATATTGTTTATTGTATTCCTGAAGTTCTCACAATTCAAGTTTCCAAACCACGATTTTGATTACGAAATAGAAAATAAGCTACTTATTTCAATGTATTATCACTATAACTGTTGATTCGGTTGTTGCCTAAGTGAGCGAGCAAGTGATTATATGACATTTACAGGTTATGAAGTTTCGGACGAAAGAGTCCATGCCTTCTATATGTGATGAATTGTAATGATGAATAAATAGAATATTTGTTATGAAATAATAGGGCGCAACTATCGCAGCCCTATGTTTATCAGGTATTTAGAATGAAAAATTTTGAGAAGAGAGAGAATATTGAGAGGAAAAGAAGAGGGGAGATGGTTGTCTGCTGTTGAGTGATAACTTGATTCACTTAGTTGAAAGAGGAAGGAAGTCATTAGATTATGAGGAAAATTACCTTTAATTTAGTGCTATCGTCCAAAAGTTGATTTGCTAATATGAAACTACTTTTTGATACATCACTTCCTAATATATCCTTCTGTTATCAATATACTTGTACTTTATTTGACAAAATATTATCTAACATCAGCCACATGAAGAACAATGCTTCAAATTTGGACATACATAGAACGAATCATTTGTATTTCAGAAAACATGCTATACAAAATCGGAAATTTTGGTAGGATACCGAAATTCGTGTCATAAATTTGAAACAGTATCCACATGTATTACGACTGATCCTGTCAAATATGAAGAATAATTTTTTTTTTTGTTACTTTCTCACATAAAAGACACGAAACGTTTCAAAAGTTACTTTTTATCCCAATTAGTTGTGTGTGACATCTGTGATTTAATATTAGTACTATGATCTTTCGCGACACTTTCACTATAATGGTTATATCACAAACCATTTTATGGTTAATATTGAATTAGCAATAAATCATTAAGACGTAATTTTTCAAAAATGGTATTTTGTAGAATCTAATAGTTTATTACGCATGCTGGACTGACGCCAGATGGTATTAAAGTATAGGAAAGAATGGGAATTAGCACCCTTGTAAGTACTTGTCAAAAATATACTAAAGCAGCCCAAAACAAGTTCGATCGGTTATTTAAATAATGTATGCAGTAAAGAGTTTAAAAATCATTTGTCACTCCTGATGGTCCTACAGGGCAGTAGCTTAAGCATCGCCTAAGAATCATTAAATCTATTAAGGGCTGTCACAAACGCACCACGCTCAGGAAGTATGGAAATGCATAGGAATCAGCAAACTTTGAGCGATAGCAACACTCCTTGCATAAGTATAACGCAACACTAAACAAAACAATATTTAGTATTTTTTACCTATATTACAGGCACAAGGAGTACAATTATTGGCATGACATGCTAACTGTAAGTTGAGTGTGATAAACATTTTCAAATTTCTTGGCTATCTTGAGCGCCAAACGCTCAAGGACACAAGCTATCATAATCTAGAGTACACAACCTACAAGTAGGGATTCTGCCAGACCCTGTGGGGGTGTCACCCCCATAAAAATCCTTGAAACCACTCAAAATTTTTTTTTACGGTAAAAAGGAATAGAAAGTATGCAAACCTCCGCTTACATCCTCCTAATTTTGTCTTTACACCTTCCAAACTAAAAATCCTGGCAGAATCCCTGCCTACAAGTATGAAACTACTGAGTGAGAAAATAATAAAGTTATGTGTTATATGAAATCTGATTTATTTGATATAATATATCAATGCGAAGATGAGTGTCTCGTGGCTTCTATCCTCTCCACGCGCAAACGTCTGCTGATTCCTGTCATAATAGACATTGCCATTGCATGACGTAACATTCTTGTGTCCTGATTGGCTGCTTACGTTCCTAGCTGACGATTTCGATTTCCATCGTTAGTATACATACTCGATCCTCCGCACTTTCATACTTTTTACCCACATTGTACTACAATGAAGTCAGAGACATAAACTTTGAGTGTTTTTCTTTAATTTTGTACCAATTTGGTCCTCTAAGTTGTTTCGTTGCGATGTTATCTAAAATAAATTGACGTATATACTAAAGAAGAAACTTCTTATCTTCAAAAAATATTGGTGTTAGAAACATAGTTGATACAATCTTCAATGAGGCTCATTCCTAACTCAAACTACTACATATTTGAAAGTTCTTCAGTTAACAAATTAAGCTACTTATCTTATAACTTACACAACCAATTATTATGCTTATTGTTATTATTACTAACATTAATGTTTTCGTTACTATTATTAACATTACCTGAATTGTTGCTGAAACATATTTAACTATTGTTAATGCGTGTTATTCTCAATTGAATCGAAGACTACGTTGTCTCCAAGACTTCTTTTGTAATGCCCGTGGTAGTCATCAACGTGTGAATAAACGACTGTGTGGTGTCTGTTTTGGCTGACGAGTCGTGAAAGTCCATTAATGACTGCGAGAACCAGAGACACTTTGCCCACAATAAGAGCCTTGAAGGTAATTAATTTGATTGCCACCAATCCTAAAACCACCAAGGTTGCGTAAAGTCCACCAAACATCAGAAGTGACGCAGCAACCTTCTTCTTTTCATCACCACCTAAATGGAGAAGTTGAAAAAAAAAATTATATATTCGAACTAATTTAATTATTGAGGAAAATTATCAGGCAATTACATTTTTGACCAGTGACATATAATTTATATTCAAATCTTCATGTTCCTGTATGTTTAAATTTTACAGAAAATTTTTTTTAGGACATAGTTATACAAAGAGAATCAATCTACAAAATTCCACACTTTGAAATAAGAGTAATGGACGGAGGCAGAGGTTATAATTTACTTTTGCAGAGGACATTAACTCCTTCTAGATGTCGGTATCAGCAATATTGAAAGGTGAATTTGGTGGTAACGTACTGTCATAGAAATTTACAATTACTTGGAAACGTTTTTTGCAGAAAAGAACCCGACTACATTATATTTTGTTGATTACATCAATTAGTATACGTTTGGTTTAAATACTGATCTAAATATTTATCATTCATCAACACAGCATAACTAAATATTATATTTAAAAGAGTTTCTTGTTCGGTAATTTATTAACAGTTTAGGTACATTTTGTCTTCATTTATCGAGTTTCATAATTATTTCTGCGCGATTATGGATGTCTCAATAGCATTTATTAGCGTTAAAAATTAAATTTAATTGGCCTTTTTTATTTAACTTTAGGCATCTTTGACTCAAGCTGGAATAGAGAAGTACTGTGCGAAGGAACTAAACCAGGGTTCCAGGATAGCATCTCAACATTAACGTAGTATGACTGAGGAAAATCTCGGTAAACACACTTAAAATAAAGAGTCGTTGTGCCCAGGATCGTTCGAACGCGAAGTCAACGCTTTATCATACTAAGCTAGGCTTGCTCGAGGTATTCGATATTGTCAATATTGAAGAATTGAAGTATGGAATTGAAACAAATACAAAATTTATAAGGAAACTGTATTTAAATTAGAGATTGAGGGTAATAGTGCAAGCCATAATGATAAAACAAAACCGCAATATTGAGGAATAAGATGGAGATGTTTCCTCTATTTATTTTATATCTTGAAGAAATTACTAAAAGAGATTTCAATAACGAATGAAGTTATATTTGGAGGGAGAGAATTGAGATTTACAGACCATATGATTTATTGTGGAGATCATAATGCATCACTTAACAAGGTATTAAAATAATCGAGACGAAATCGTGAGTAAAAATAGAACAAATATGAACATGATGAAAATGGAAGAAATGGTATTGAAATAAAAGAAACAAGAATTTCGTAATTAGAAGAGAAAAAAACCTGGAGCACGTATCTGAGAAGTATTATTAAGTGAGAGTTAAAAGTGTGAGGAATAAATAAAAGGTGAGTAGGAAGGAATGTAGAAAGAGACATGGAGTATAGAGTGTAAGTGGTCCATAATGAAATGATTCGAAATATGGATATGGAAAAAGGATGTAAAAGAACAACTGCACAGAAGGAAATGCTGATGTGAATAGATGAGAATAAGAATGACAATAAAGGATAGAAAACAAACCGATTACGTTTTTGCTTGTGCATGACGGGAAAAGCGGAAGAATATGCTGTATATGCAGTTAGTTCAGAATATGAAAGTAAATAAATCCTTCTCAGAAAAAGCTAGGAAAGCAATGAATCGAGATAAATTAATAGAGCTTAATGTGTTTCCAAAAAGCTGTCACACTTGGCAGAAAACTGACGATACTGAAGTGCTATTACAAAACAAATTATATCTACTCCACCAAACGAAAGAATAAGATATAGCACTCCACCACAAATATTACATTACACAATACTTTTCTTGCGAATATTTTATTCGTTGAATTAATAGATGCTTCTAAAGAAGCTAGTACTCTTTACATATAATTTTTATCTCTGTTCTACAATGCATAATTCAGTTACTTACTTGAAGAAATAAAATTTAAACTTTTCAGTTTTTTAGACACGGGTATATGAAACAAAATTTAGGAACATTATTTGAAAGTGAAATGTGGTAATTTCCTTGTGACATCTATCGTTACCATTAGTATCTCCATATGTGCGAATCCTGTATTGAATATTTTCATGTACTTGTTTCCATTGTTTGTGTATGTATGGCTCATAAGAGCCATAAGCGGTGACATTTTTGGCAGAATTCAGCATGAAAAGTGAAACATTGTACGATATGTTTCCTAATTAAATTGTATACACTGAAAACAAAAATGCATATCCCTTACATTTTGCTTTTGTACACAGCCAAGAAGCAAATGTTTCGATCACTCTTTGTTTCGAATCACTATTTGAAACGTTTAGTGCAATTTTTTAACACTTATTTCCAGAAATTCGGTAGGCCTTACATAAATAAAGTTTTGATAACAAACGAAAGAAATAAGAAGAAAAAATGTTGACGGGAGCAGTGATCCGACCGAAATTATCTTAGTGATACCAATATCACTTTAAAGAACTCAGCTACGAAAAATGTATTTTTTTTTCTCACTATGTATTGAAAAACATCAGCTACAAACCAAGGTAGTCTCCTGATGTGAACTAGCATGGCCTGCAAGATTACCAGATCTCGTGTCACTCCAGTGGGACATGATCAGACGCGGCTCTTGGCCGATTTGCAATCAGCAACCACCGTTGTCAATGTAACAATCCAGGTATAACAGACATGACACACCATCCTACAGAAAGATGTCCGACATATCTACGATAGGATGCGTGCGCATGTGTATTCCTGTAGTCAACATGGCGATACAGTTATAATAGATTAGTATGACATTGAAATTTGACAAGGTGAAACGCACGCATCCTGTGCGTTGTAACCGTGTAATTGCATCGATGTAAGACATCAGATACAGTAGACTGCTGCCTAAACTTCATTCACCTAGGAAATCTTTTTCTTCGTGCTAGGATTTCAATTTCCGTTAGTATATATTTTTACGTTGTGAACTTGTGCTTTTCGACTACATTTGGTCTTCAGTAATCTTTGTAGTTAAGTTTCCATAACTTTTTTTCATACGCAGTAGCATTCAAGACCGCTTTTTGCGGCAAAACAGAAATGTCGAAAATACAGATTTGGCCAGGATTTTGTCTTTTGAGGGTGTAAAGCCCACATTGTGCCACTGTAAGCTGAGTTTTGCAATTGTTTCTATATGATTTTTTTTACCATAAAAGTTTTAAAGAAGGTGGCGTGTGCCCGACAATTTGGGTAATAGCACTCCTATGGGAAGAATTCTGACATAATCCGTGTTCGTATGTGTCTAATTTAAATTTTAAGGATTTTAGGCAACTTTGGCTCAGGCCGGATGGATGATGATAGATTAACTGGTGGTATGAAGAAAGTGGGAGGAAACAGGAGAACCCCAAGAAAAACCCACGCATGCGGTGTTTGTCCACCACAATGTCTACATGTCATGAACAGGGATCGAACCGCAGACCCTAAGCACCAGAGGTGAACCCTGTTTCGTAGCAAACACGTTATATGTAATATGCTAATTTGAAACGTTTTGTATCCTCATTATCGATCGAGATATTACGCCATTTTTGAGGTTGCAACACAATGTTTGGGCGCCTCTACCTTCAAAACTACGCGTGATCAGACATTTCTTCTAATGTACTGTTTTTCTTGTATCAGTGTAAGAAAATCACTACTGATTTTATGACAATTTTTTAAATACTGAATAATTTAAAGTTACAATCTATCTGAAAACAGTAGCAATATCTAAGTTGTTGATAGATGCCAAAAGATGTCTTATTTAGAATACCTTGTTATTCCGTAATGTACATTGACATGGAAATGCCAATGTAAGGGAACAGCGAAATTATTCTGTATTTTAGAAACATATCTTGTAGAAGTTATGACCACATCTTGAATACTTTCCCAGTTCAGATCTTAAGACCTATATAATTTTCCACACGGATAACAAATTGTAAATAGTAAGTTTTAGAAGGGAGAAAATGGAAGGCGAGTATTTTTGATAATAACCAATTCTTTCAGCATTTACCAAAGAAAATTTCAATAAGATAAAATTAAAGCCTACCCTAAATTTTCGTTGAGAGGATCTTCGTACTGAAAGGCCATTTAGACAGAAAAAGAAAAGTAGCTTCCCATTTCAGTAGCAAGGTTTGGTAATCGAGGCTGAAATATTGTGGGGTGAAACTGATATCTATCAGCAATATGAGATATATCCTAAGCAGCGGTGTGAAGGAAGACGCTACAACTCATCACTGTTTCATTCAGAATCAGAGACAAAAGTAAAGTAGTTTTAGCGTTCTACCCCCCACACCGGTATACCTTCTCTGAAGGGATGTCGAATTGTTGTCAAATACATGCTTGAGTATACATGGCCACCCAACATTGCAACGATGATTTAAGGACCTTGCAGTTGAAAGAGGACAATTACTATCTTTGTATACAACATTTCTATAAAACTTGATTTTTTTTAGCAAAATTGCAGAGTTAGATTTGATATAATTTCATTGACACTCCTTCTGAGCACAGATAACATTATTCAATCCGTCACTTTTATTACTATGTAAGGGAGAAATTGTATGCAAAAAATGAGTGAACTATGTTTTTTCCGAATGTATTGTCCACAAAATATGTGCGAGAAGCGTCTAAAAACGAATAAGTGAGAACAATTCAAAACATTTTCAGAAAGATACGAGAAATTCCATACTAATCATCCGCATTGCATAAATTGAAAACGATCTGGATCCAGACAGAAATACATATGTCGACTCCAGTAACCAAGGTAAAGACAGATCGTTCATCTCTGGTCGTCGGATCGATCCCTGCTCGTGCGATGTGGGCTTTCTGGTGGATAAACACCGTATGCGTGGATTTTCTTGGGGGTTCTCCCGTTCCCTCCCACTTTCTTCATTCCATTAATCAACCCATCATCATTCATCCAGCCCAAGCCAAAGCTGCCTAAAGACCTTAAAAATTAAGTTCAAAATTCAAATTCCAGAATCCAAGGAATTAATACTTGTATTATTATCATACCCAGACGAGTAGCATTCACTAAATCTGCCACACACCGAGACTCCATGCAAGCACTACGAAATTATTTTCCGGTTATAGGGCATAGTCTATATTTAACGAGCAATATTACTTGGTTTCATATCAATGAATAATTAAGTGAACAAAGAAATAATCATGTTTGTTTTGGAGAGTGAAACAAGTAACAAAAAATGGAGCGAATAAGGAAAGAACAGAGTGAAATGAACTTTAGAAATTGAGCAAGAAGAGAGTAAGGAACATATGTGTTTATTTCCATGATTGAAACGAACTTTAACAAGCTGAGTAAATAAAGAAACATATCGGTATTTAATTTCAAGAGTGAAAAGAACCTTAAAAAGTTGAGTGGATAAATAAAAATGCATGTGTTTATTATAAAGAGTGGAACGAGTTTAAAAATCAACTCAGAGAGTGACTATTTGGAAAAGAAATCTCACTTACGTCCTTCGGAAACTTCCCTTTCGGATTCCACAGACACATCAATAAGTCCATTTTCCTTCTGGTCTCTGGAAATGACCACATAACCTCCTGGAATGATGTTAAGTTTCAATTTCAGTGATCTCATCAACCTTGGAACAAAGTTAAAGAGGCTGCCCCATCCTTGATCTGCAAGGACTCTGGCTTCAACAGCTTCCTTATTATCTCCTGTGTATTCCAATTTCACCCCATCCATAACCTCAACCTCTTGCGACTTCATGAGTTTGTATACATCGACAAGAGCTCTGAGTTTAATACATTGAAGATCTGCTTCTGCCAGACAATTAATCATCTTCTTCTCTTGGACTTCTTGATTGTTGTCCGTGGAAACAGAAGCAGCAGCTGTATAAACTGCAAATATTGCACAAAGCACGACAGTCCTTGAGAACGACATATTTGCTAAACCTGTTTTTCCTTGATCACCAGCTGAGAAATGAATGACAACAGTGTAGGTCAGTTCTGCTTTTTATATGCAAGACTTATGCGGTTTCACTTTTTTCTCCATTTTTATGGCCAGACACACATATTTTAGAACGTAAAATGCGTGAGAATAATCCAGTATGTAGGGCTAACATACTTTATACTAGAATTATTGTTACTGTGGAATGCGATTAGTATGTCTTTTAAGCAATGAAAGTTAACTTGGTAGATAAGTTTATAGGTATTTTTTAAACTAGTAATGGAGAGACGAATTGTAGAATAAATACTTGATATTTACGTGAATAGTTAAGTCATTAGATTTGTCATTAGTATTCATTGACCTTGTAAGTGTCTGTGAATTCTAACCAGGGTCGTAGCGAGACAGTTCTGATCCCTGTGCTACGAAATCTTCCAAACTACATATTCCCATCTCTCCTATATTAACCTCTCGAACGCATTCGACCTGTGACATCCATCTTTTCACATTCTTTTCTTTAGTTCACAATGGTTCGTGGTGTCTAAAAGTCTTTCAACTTTAATTTAACTCATTTTCCATCGTCATAGGATCATGAAATTTTGCACAGCAACGTAAGTCGGGTGACAATACAATATCCCATTATTACTTTTATATATTTCTATATATGTATATATTTTAAAAGCATTTTTTAATCTTTTTTTAATATGAGCTTCTTTCTACTAAAATAAATACTAGCCTGCAAGTAGCCTGGGTTTCACTGGTTCAAGAACACTTTAGGATTTGGGTCACAAAACATTTAGCTTGATAAAATGTATATATATATTCTTTAGCCCAAAAAATATTTTCCTCTGGTCAATAAACAGTTTAGAATCGGGCTAAATGACAGAATAGAAAATGCATTTGAATAGGGTAGTATTTACTATCAAATACTTGCTCAGGCTGTATCATATAAAAGTCATGTATGTGGAACAAACAGGTCAAGTGGTGTCTTACGCCGAAGGTACGGATAGATGTCCACTATGTAAATGCCTTGTTTCAAAAATAAGACTGATTTGATTGTTTTCTGGTTATATACTCATTTCTTTGAACTATTCTTCATGAATAGAATATAGTTATACAAGTACATTCGTAATTGGTAGTGTACGTACGTATTCAAAGGAATTTGAAAGGGATTTATGACCTTCAGGCAACCATGGCTCAGGTCGGAATAGGGTTGGGGTAAGGATGTGGGAAAGAAGTCGGCCACGGCCTAGTTTCGAAGGCCCCATCCCAGCATTAACCTTGTGTGACTAAGTATATACCACTTGAAAAACCTCAGTCAGGATGTCCACCGCGGAGATCAAACCCAGGATTTACCTAAGCTAATACCAATACTACTACGCTATACGTTAAAGAACAATTTTTCTTATTTCACACAATACGTAAAACCATTACTACATTAGAATGGTGTGTGTTTCATTGTCACATAAGCGAGAGAAATCTGAAGCAGATGTCGTTAAGGTGGACGTTGTAAACAAAATCATATTTTCTGAAATGGTGGAAATATATCCATACTTGTTCATGTATTCTAGTCGTATTATAATTAATATAATCATGAAATTTCACATTTTAAGTTTACTAATATTGACATATATTTTAATGATACTGATAATGTATTAGGTATTTTTCCCAAATGAATAGGCATGTTACTTTGATATGTTGGGAAAAGATGCGCATTTGAGATGCAAGTTTAAAGGCTCACATATCCATTGTGTACACTGTTAAAAAAATGTAGGAACTCTCAGTAAAACTCCGCGGAAATATTAGTATTTCATGTTGTTTTATTTCAATCAATAAAGATCGAAGAGACTTTTCACATGCTGAGGTGGATGAATTCAGTTGTTAAGTCTATACAAACACAGAATAAGAAAACATTTTCTTATCGTAGCCGTGAATGCAATTGAAGCAAAAGAAGGGGCATTTGAGAAATAAAAGAGATTGGACTCGTAACAGATACAGAATGACAGCTAACAACTCAGAATGTTTCAAAACAAAAGCGCAAATAATCTACATACTTTAAAACCCCCATGGTCACTCACTCACTGAGTCACTCACTCACTGAGTCACTCACACTCACTCACTGATTGATCAAAATTCCCAGTCCAAACTACTGGAGTTAGAAACACCAAATTTGGTATGAAGGTGCATGGTCAACAGTAGGTAAAGGCAAAAATCCAAAACTTTTAAGACGTTGCCATTTTGGATCCGAAATGGCCCGCCAAAACTATTGTTGTATAGAATGCACAGCCTAAACCGATGGAGCAAGAAACACCAAATTTGATACGACGGTACATCATCATAGTAGGCAACGAAAATAATACAAAATGTATCCAAGGACCAAAATGTATCTTGGATCCAAAATGGCAGACCCCCAAAATCCATTTTCCACGCCGTTTGAGCTACAGATATGAAATTTAGCATAAAGGTGTATTGTCATGAGTAGTTTAGGACAATATTGCAATAATTTTATAAAGTTTACATGTTGGATTCAAAATGGCCCTCCATAGATCATTTTCCACATCGTTCGAGCTAGAGAAACGAAATTTGGTATGAAGGTGTACCAAGGTGATAAATATTTTCAGTGAATGGAAATTCCGATCCCTTGTTGACAAAATGTAAAATTAATTAAAGTATAGCTTATGAAGTAGGATACACTTAGTTGTATGTCTTCGGGGTTCGGATAACGTTCTTCTGACCTTCAATACTGCTTGGATCTGATAACTTTTATTTCCGAAAATTTTGCATAGTCAGTAAGACACTGAATTTCTAATTGATAAACGCGGATTCAAATCTCACTCGAGATTTTCTTTCTTTCTCTCTCTTTGCTCCCAGAATTTCTGAAAACCAAATGATAGCTGTTTTTAATTAACCAAGATACTGGAAATGCGCAGTTTTCCAGGAATATTTCCGAAAATTTTTAACAGTGTTATATTAAATTTATTTCCTTGTATCGGTAAGAGTGCATAATGCATCAGTATTTATTTGTGCAAAAATTTTGCTGTTCTGTATCTTTTAATTACTCTCAAATGGCTGCTAAACCAACATATGTGTCATCCATCTTCCCTCAATCTGCTCTATAGTTTCAACAAATGGCGTAAATGTGTTCTGTATGCAAGATGTGAAGACTTAGCAAACGCAATCAAAGTTTTGTGTGAGAAAAGTTTATGTTTGAGAGACTGCAAATTAGAGATATTTCTTGCTTTATTTCCACTAAATGGAAAAGGGAGTTGTTGCGTTGTAGGAAAATCCCTTCATGCTTCACTCTGTCAATAAAAAAAATGTTGCCAAAATCCATGTATTGTGGACAACTTTTATTTTGATTTGCTAGACTGACACATCTCAATTTTCATTACGTGTTGAGATATTACGTTACTTATGATGATACCGAGACATATTTGGCCGACTATAGTTGCAGAACATTGACATTTCGTCAGAGAAACTTCTTTTCAGGTTTTCAGTAACAATTCACTCTTATATATGTGTGATTATAACATTTGAAATACCCGCTATATAACATCAACAAAATAGATGCCTTCTAAATACTTTAAATTGTCGAAACGTTTTAAATTTCTATTACTGCATTACGTACATATAAAGTGCGTTTAAATTCTGTGGCCTTATAGCGAAACATTTGTTCGACTGTCATGCATATAACAAACAGAACAATTTGAAATTAATAAGATGATACAACAGACAATTCATTGATTGAATTTTCATTAACGTCCTAAACTAGCTGGTGGCTCTTAAAGAGGAAATTATAGCTTTGTCCAAGTTTCCGCCGAAGGACTCCGTTCAATGGACCCAGGTGCAAATTATATCCGTGACTACGCGCAGAGAAAGAGAGCGCGCTAACCTCTAGGCCAGTTCTCGGTCACACACAGATAATATTTCAAATTATTGGGTTAACTCAATAATGCGAAATATCTGTATGAATCGGTTTGTTTAACGTAGTATGTTTTTTTTTCTTCCGTATATGTTCTAATAAAATGAATACCTACACCAGCAAAACTCCATTATTGCTTGTTGCGTATTACAATCTTCTATTTTTACAATTTACTGAGATTGGGGAAGCATTCAGTAATTATTTCAGAACAAATCAAAAGTAAGTACGCCAGGAGTACATAGGCTTATAATCAACGTGAAATGAATCTTCAGTTTTGTTTGCGTTAGTGGACTATTTTCACTGTTTGTATTACAAAATACGTTTTTTTTTACTTCATAATTGAATTTTACGGATACATTAATCCTAGTTAACCCAAAGTTTTACAAAATATTGATTTCTTATGTACGACAAGATCAATAGAAAATGGTCGATTAAGAAATCGAAAACATATAATCTGCCAACACTAAACAAATATTACGTCAATCGTTCCTTTAAACATGCATTGTATGATGGTTTGGTGACCATCCCCGTTGGCCTAGTTGTTAGCGTGTTTGACTACGGATTGAGATTCACAAAAGAAAACCTAAAATTTACGTTTCAGATGCCGGGAAGAATGTTTAATACAATAAGTAACCTAACCTAACTAACGTAAATTAGCCAAGGGCCACCAAGGCTGGACTTCTGGCCATCAAAGGCCACTTTCGTCCTTATGATTGATGTTTAATTCTTTGATTATTCATTATTTAGTTTGATTGATTTGAATCAGATGACTGCACAGGATCAATTACAAATTAGATCTAATTGTTCTCTCTGATTTATATAAAAATTTACGTGTGATAAAGCATAAGAAAATTTAAAATTCGAAGTGCACAGGAAGTGTATTATTAATTAGTTTATTATTAAATTATTATTAATAAGCCACTAAGTCATAAGGAAATTATTTGAGGATAAGGATAAATGCTGGAATAATTATTTTGTGTATTACCAAATAAGTTTTTAATATTTGTATAGGGCTGGATTAAAAATTCATTCTACAATAAGTAGTAATATCACATTTAAATATAATTTATAATGCGATTAGTTGCCTTTGAAAAGTTTGAAGTTATTAATCGCTTCTTACTATAAACTTTTTACACATTTCGTGTTTCGACTAATTCTTTTATCTCAGTATAATTTGAAGAAATATTGGTATCACAAGTGATGCATGGTGATCAAAGTTGAACACGTAGCTATAAAAAAGTGTCAAGAACTGAGAGAGTCCTCTATAATACGCGAAGATATATGTTGATCCTCAAATAATCACTGATTATATGTCATCAATAGTCGTTTCGAACTAACTCGTAAGGTGGGGGCATCTTTGTAGCCCTAGTGTTCCATTTTATTATCAAGAACTTGTTTTAAAATGTACAGAACTACAAAAATTATTAATATACAGTTGTTTCTTTTTGTTTATTTGTTAAATATTAATTCTCTGAGCTGGCCGAACATGTTGAAGAGGGCAGATAAAACTTATACTCTTCCGCCATATTTATTAACTTTTGTTTATATAATATTAATTTTCTGTCTCAATTAAAAATGTGAAAATAACCTTTTATTGAAATGAGAGAAAGAGAATTTTCAGGAGCGAATATGTCACCGTTGATGTTTTAAATCTCTTACGCGATGATAACGACACAATACTAGTTTAGCATGTTGATCACAGCTCATGAGAATAGATGTTTTTTTGACTATAGAAATCGAAGATAACATATTGGGTGTACACTGAAAAAAATATATGATCAATTGCCATGTTTGAATTTGTTCTTCATTTACAGTTGTAAACATGGAAAAATCTAAGACATTTCGCAGAAAAGTTCTAAGACAAACTAGTATAAGTGATGCGATGTACTACTAGGACTACAAAATAATAACTGTTTCAAACCCGCTCATATCAATTACTTTCAACGCACTAACAGCTTTTCTAGTATGATAAGGTTACCATTTTGAAAGTCGGCCATAATGAATTAAGCTCGATAATTTTTTTGGGGGGGAGAGGGGAATATGTGCTGCGATACCAACCTGTACTCGCAATCTTTAAATCTTTTCTTCGTGTTATTTTATCAGAAATGTTAATATAGGAATCGATTCATGCCATATGTCAATTTGAACACCTTCAATACAATGAACTTTAAAAAAAAACTACCTGAAGGCAAAGTAGTGAAGAAAGCCAACACATCAAAAGTGAAATGTTTTAGTCGGTTCTGGAGAGCAAATGAATATATTTTACTCCCCTTCCACCGTGCATAATTTCCTCATAGTTATTAACAAAACTTATACACAGAGAGAAACACGCTCCCTCATAATAGCAAAATGTGTGGCGTAATAGAAAAATGCGTGGAAACAAGAGTTTTAGAGTAGAATCTGTTGTAGTCGATTCGTGTCCCTTCATATTACCATTCACTTTAATCGCACTTTCATTTTGAACGTAACAGGTGCAAAATGTCAATTTTTAAAGAAATATTTTAAAATTACATTCCAAAAACTTTGATAAAATAAACAAAAAAAAATACGTTACCCTGCTAATGTTAACACAAGAAACTACGTAAGTGATGGAGAGAATTCAGCGAACATGTAAGTTAATATGGTCAGCCGTCGAGTCCAGATCCATCGATTATGAGACAAATAAGCATGGGATAAGAAACTACAGCCATTATAGCAGTACTTTATCATTATTATTATTATTATTATTATTATTATTATTATTATTATTATTATCGACTACCCAAGAAAGCTAGTGAATAAGTAAAGATATACAGTTTGTCCTGTATGTCTATTCGACCCCGCCCTAGAATTCAGTAACTACAAATCGGACAAAGATAAACCATACGCCATTGGATTTGTAAGGGTGTGGAAAAGTATGACTGAGTCTAATACCGACAGATCTTTTTCATTTACTTAGTTTTCCCCATTGCACCTACGTATTTTCATATGAACTGTTTGTCCCTCCACCTAGATGGGCCATACTTGAACTGTTTGTCCCTACAAGCTGCACAAAGATGGGCCATACACGATATTATTCCTCATGGTCTGAAACGGTGAGGAGAACTGTGTCTCTAAAACTGGCAGGTCCTTTTAAAACACTTATTTTTTGAATTCCCCTTTCCCCACTAGATCTCAGTAACTACAAGTCAGGAAGAGATAAGTCATACACCGTTGAATTCCTCATGGTTTGAAAGGGTGGTGAAAAAGATGACTTTGACTCTTTTTGCGTAGTTCTTAATGTAACACTTGATTATATACGAGGTCGTTTTGGTTCTGTTTATAATAAAAACATTACATCGTTTATTATTGTCTTAATGCTATGTTTGGCAATAAAATTCATTCTGTTCTATTCGTTGGAGAAGCAATTTGAAACTGGGATTTCTGGCATTAGCCCTGCCGCACACTAGGCGACTTGGTCTCGCGACCAAGTCACGCACAATCTCGTAATCCATACTTTCTTACGGTACACCGCACACGAGGTGACTTGGCCGCAGCGATACGATTCAGTCTCAGAGAGAATCGTCATGTCCGTGACTTCGAAGGCGACTTAAGGAAGGAGCCAAAGTCGTTTTCCATATATACTTATGAATCATCGTATACTAGACGACTTGGCCGCTCGATTTTGAGCAGGGTTGACAGATGTTTTTATTACCAACCTCTTTCTAAAACGACATATTAAAAAGAAGTCAACGATATAATTAAATCAATTTATTTGCATTTCCCATAAAGTTTCATCAATACTGAATAGCAAACAACTTTCCTTCTGTTCGTTTATTTTTTGTGATCATGCTTAGTTCACGCCAGAGCTGAGTAGAATATTTCGCTTTAAGTACCAAAGTACCTCTCTCTCTCTCTGAATTTGATTATGGACATGATTTGATGTTAGTTTCAACATCAGATCATGTTCAACTTCGGTAGATGTGAGTTGTGCTGGATCACTATGTGATTCCGATATTTCGATTATATATAT
>JAGDQP010004125.1:0-10211 GCA_022664845.1 Lepisma saccharinum | reverse complement strand
ATAGATAGATAGATAGATAGATAGATAGATATAGATATTACAGTCTTCTACTTGATGTGCGGTTGTAATACAGGTTAGTTAGAATACAAGAATGAATTTGTGTTGAACCTATTCGTATGTGAGATAACATTTTGGTTCTATTGAAGATAGAATTATTTCTGCCACTGTTAGATTATGTGGAACGATACTTGAGAAGACGTTCTTTTCATACTTATTATTTTTCTTTATTTCTTTTGTTCTGTATATTCATGTGTTATTATTATCCACCGAATTCCTAATTCCTAATAAAATTAAAACTTCGACAAGATGAGAAAGGCTGGTGTTTGTTTCAGAAATCGAGATTTGTTATTGCTGACAACCGAGGCTCAAACACAAGCTATAAGCAATTTTAGTTACGATGATTTAAAGAAATTGCCAAAGGATATTATATTCATAAATGATAAGAACGAAAAAGCAGAAAATAAAAATGTAGATTTAGAATCTGTTTTGTTCAGATTAGGTATTTGTTTTGCATAGAAAGACTAAAAGAATTAAGAGTCTGAAAATGTAAACAAAGAGCAAGGGTCTTCGTCTTTGAGATGACTATTTTACAAGCTACAGTGTTGCAAGTTTAGAAGTGTCGGAATTCCCCAACTGTTGGGAATTCCCCCAAATGACCATATACATGACTGAGTTTCGAAAGAATGAAGTTTAATTATTTCAAAACAAATCGGAAGTATATAGTCCAACGGTACATGTTAATATCATATTGTTACCATTGTGGAATGTTTGCCCCTTCAACGTTGCATATCAATGATTAATCATTTATATAGCGGCATCAACATTTTCCTTATGAAATAAATTCAATTTATTTAAAATTTACATAATTGGGCAACACTGAAGAAATATTACGTCATAATTAGAAAATGTGAATCGTTTTATTTTAAATTTGTATGGTATGGTGGTTTGAGATAGTGATATTGTACACTTTTTATAATTTAGAGACGTTACACATGGACCACTTTCTATGAATCTGAGTGTACGTGATGAGAATTAACCTAATACAAGTATATATATATTTTTTTCATTGAGTTGATGTTAATAAACGAAACTCTATGACCATTGGACATTTTACCGTTTAGGCCTTTCGATAGTTTAACTTTTTTTTTCAACGTCGTGATCGTAATGTATTTTTTTCTTTTAATTGAGTTAAAAGTTTATATCTGTGCACCGAGAAAAGAATTTCTTAACAAATTAGAAATAAGGGAAGGCATTCTCATTTCATTTAAAATAAGAATATTCTGGTTTGGAAATAAGATTACTGTTCTTATTTCCAAACCGAGAAGCTCTTATCTTAAATTAAATGAGAATGCGTTATTTCATTTCTAAGAAGACAATTTGTCGGAGCATAGATAAAAAATTTTCTTCTCAATTTTAACTGTTTATTTGTTGTGCGTTGTTCCTTTTCGACGCTTTGACTTCTTCCCTTATGAATCAGGGCTGTAGCTGCAAATGAAACATATGAGAGATCAAAGCACGATAGAAGTAGGTACAACATCTTTGAGATTTTTTTTAAATGGAAGTCCGCGTCTCCTTTTCCGTGACATTTTGTGGCAATATAAATGTAAAAGCAAGAATGGCAAATAAAATCCCTCATGATGCAGAGAAGTCATATTATATGAAGAGCAATACACAAAAGGAAAAGTCAAGAAGCAGTGAAAATTCCCAGGGACTTGGTAACTCTATTAAGAAGAATATGAAGAAATATCAGGACAGAGAACCTGAATAAACTAGAGGACATCGCAGAAGAAAATTCTGAAGAAGTTGAACATTTTAGCTCACAAAAGGTCTCTGACAATTTCACCAATGCTCAATCACCTTCACCTTCACGAACTTCACCCTCTCCTCCCCCATCTCCTCCAAATAAGGAACTTACAAATACATGCAATACACTTTCTCCTCAAATTCCCTTCATAACAAAAACACAAATATATTTCTTCCAACCCCTTCATTACTTCTACTAAAAAAGAACTGACAGATCCGAATGACACTATAACTAAAATTTCAAATCAAAATCTAAAAGACAAAGATAAATCTTACTATGATCCTGGCAAAACTAAATATGAAATAATTATTAGGAATATGCAAAGAGACTATATGGATCCAATCAAATTTCACAAGGAAATAACTTCAAAAATACCAGAGGTAGAATTAACAGCCTTCCCCATAGAAAATAATACTGCTATTAAACTTCATTTTAAAGATGGCTTGAACATGAAGAAGTTCGAGAAAACGTTCCCCCCCTTTCAACTTTTGGCAAGAACACAGAAATGACATATTTTATTGAAGACATTAAGGAACAAACTCCAATTAAGACAACCACCACTTTTTCGTGTGTAATTAAGGGTATACCAATCTCCACAGATACAGAAGAGTTAAAGAAACACTTAAAAGACAGCTTCCCTATCACAAATCTAGTCAGAATTAGAGGATAGGTCCATTACCACTTATACGTATATTCACCAAGGATCCTTCCTTGGTCAGCCAATTAATAACCAACGGAATTTCAGTTGGTTTCTTCAGATATAAAGTCGAAGTTTCCAAATCACTAGCTAGACCCTCACCTTGTTATAGATGTTTCCAATATCATGAACACAAACACTGTACTAATGATAAAGTTTGCTTCAAATATGGTGAAAAGCATCTCCGTATTCTGTGTAATGTAGCCCCCAACCCCAGATTTTGTGCGACTTGTAAAAAGAATGGTACTTCCTTCTGTCCAAAGAAACCAAAACAACCGATATCCAGCATGAACAAATATTAATAAAATATTCAGATCTGGTACAAATATAAATGAGGAATCAAATGAGATGGTACTAAACAGCAAAACTGGACAATATGTATCAACTAGTATCCCTGAAATGTTAAACAAGGCCTTACACACATTTACTACGAACATAGTTAAATGGACGAACGTCTTCTGTACTGACTATGGTCAAAAGTGTATAGAAAGTGAACACGTACAAGAAGCAACACATTATATTCTTTCAAATGAATTATGTTAATGTTTATAAAATTCTAAAGGTCTAGTAACCACATCAGAGAATTTCATTATTTCCTTATCCATTCCATACAAAACAAAACCATAATTAAATGAATAACTTGACTGACATTAATAATTAATTAGAAATAGCTCTACGTAACTTCCGTTCTTAGTTATTACTAAATAAACTCAAATTACAAGCTTTACTGGTGGTTGGTTTCCTGGAGGCTTGCTTGGTGCTGGTGCAGGCTCTGATTCTTTTATTCTAACCAATAAATTAAATCCCTAAATAATTAACAAAATATCTCAAAGGACGAAAGTGACCAAAGAGCCCATAAGTCCAACTTTGGTGGCCCTGCGGTGCCCGGGCAATTTACTTCAACAGCGGCGACAACAATGACACATGGATTTCTGAAATTAATTCACAAAAGAAAATCTAAAATATGTCTTCCAAAGGCAAGAGTCAACTTTCATCAATGTGGTTTCATAATAAGTAGTGAGATTACGTTACTGATTAGATTTCATTATGCGTTTCAATGCCTTTGAGAAGTTTGAACTTATCAATCGTTTTTTACAATAAACATTTATACATTTTGTGTTCCTATCACTTATTCTGTTTCTGGGTTTATTTTGAGTAAACAATGTTATTAATAGTGGGTGCGAAGATGTCAAAGTCGAAAAGGTAGCTATAAAATATTGGCAACAGCTGATAGAGTCCTCTATATTATGCGGAGTTATTTGTTGCTCCGGGCCAGCGAATTTTCTCCCGGGTTATGATCTTGTTTGCTTGCGATTAGTAAAATTTCCCGAGGCTCGCAGAATCCTCAGGAGAGACTTATAGCATTAGAATTGGCTACTTTCCTCCTTTAGATTTAAAATGAATGGAGGAGGAGGAGGATCATTACGTTTTATATTCGGAAGTTTCCGGTTTGTTTCACGTAACCCATGCCTTCAATATGAAGTGGCTTTGGGAATATAGTAAACGTAAATGAGGTGATAGGTGGAGCCACTGTCGCTACCCTGTTTGATCAGGAGATATGATGAATGAGATTAGGTGTTTTAGCTTAGGTGGTGAGAAGTTGGGTCAGCGAGGCTAGGATGGCATATATTAGTCAGTGAGGCTAAGTTGGTAAAGGGTATCCTTGCAGAAAGGTATAGGAAATAATCAGGAACTAAAGGGGGTGTGGCATTTTGTGAGTGTGTAGAGGTGTTTGACCAGTCCATATTGTGTAATATTGCATGTTGAGATTGTGACATCCTAAGCCAGAAGGATCGGCATTGTGAATTTATTACATCCTGAAGTAGTGGAATACGTAGATCTTCATGTGTTCTAAGAATGCTGGTGTAATGTGGATGTCCAGTGATCCAGTGAGCAATCTATAAGCCCAAATTTGATGCTTGAAATTGCATTTGAAAGCCCTTTGCCATACTAATACACAGAAAAGAAAATAGATCAGTAGGACCTCCTAGGGCGTTTTTTTTTAAAAAAATCAGATTTTCACGTTTCTGGTGATAGCACTTAGGACAGACCATATGGGCGGTCGAAACTTGCGGGATCGTCATCTACGTTTCAATACCTTTCAAACAGTGTATCACACGTCAAAATCGGTGAAGGAGTTCAAAGGTACCTTTTCAGCCCAATCACAGAATTTTCACAAATGATAGAAAAAGGCCTCTGTCATTCTGTCTGTCTTTCTGGTTTAGCGCAAAGTGGTTGGTACCGGGGGCTTTGGGGATCGATTGCGAGCCTCAACAAGTTGGGCTAAATCGAAGCTTATTTTGTTGATAAGAGTTACCGTTTTCGAGATACGGCCCAAAATCAGCCTTTTGTATGAAAACTATGCACTTTGTTTTTAATAGGCAGCCTTACAAAATAAGTGATATCAGTATAAAAAACCCTTTGGGGTAAAGACAAGAAGAGTGAAGCAAGAATTCTACTCACAAAAGAAAAGATATACATTTTGCGAGTTACTTTCTTTGTGTCACTATGGCGGAAGGATACTATATCTCCTAATTTTATTACAAAATAAACACTTCCGTCATAGTGACACAAAGAAAGTAACTCGCAAAATGAATATCACTTCTTTTGTGAGTAGAATTCTTGCGTCACTCTTGTCTTTATCCCGAAGGATTTTTTATACTCATGTTGGATATAGACTGAAAAAAAATGAATATTTTAAATCTAACGTCGGTCATGTCCTTGTACTTTGTTTTTCATTTTTCAGTTGTATACATGGAAAATCTCAAACGCTTCGTAAGAAGTTCAACGCATCTGTTCGTGATGGAGCTGTACTATTAGGGCTACAAGCAAGAACGATTCTAGTCTGCTCATATAAATTATTTTCAGCGCAATGAAAGATTTTCTGGAAATATAAGGTACAGCCATTTAAAAGTCGACCATGATATTCTTTTTAAAAAATGGGAAGTAAGAAACTGACCCCTTCGCCCATGCACAATATCGTACATCAATTGTACAATTGTACATTTTGGTAGTATAATGCCGAAATATATCTAGTACGAGATATAACCGCTAGAGGGCCAGGATGTTTTAGGCCTTATCTCGTGTTCTGCTCTACATACGATCACCTTTCTTGTTTCTATGTATTGCTGTCAGTCCAGTGCATTGCTAGATGTTCTAACAATATTTTATTCCAGGCAACGCGGCACCGAGCACGTAAGCATGTAGAACCTACCTTACTAAATGTCTCACTTAGTAGTGAATAGTACATTATACATAACACCGTAGTTTTAGAACCTTATGCCCACCAAACCTACTAACAGTCTCCGTCAGAAGGTTTTCTTCACCCTTCCCGTTTGTGGAGTTTTCTACCTGTTGTACTAACAATCTGGGATTCAGGTTTTAATATTACCGATTCAAGTTTTTTTTTTTTTTTGCTGGCATCACCGGTTTATTTTCCTCCTGTATCAAAGACAAATCTTATTCGTGCTTTCCTATCTTCTTTTTTAACCTTCTATCTCTATGTCATACCTAGTGGAAAATATCTTGTGTTCATAGTAACCATTTGTATGCTTTAACGTAGATCCTTACTTAACAGCATGCAGAGAGTCAGAAATAAGAGCCATGGTTGTTGACTCACTCATTGGAGTGTTCCTTAGAGGAGTCCGACTAGCTTAGTGTTTCTGTTTCTGTTCTGGGCGAACTTTTTTTTTTGGCATTACACTATATTCAATGTTACCTTTCAGTGGATGTGTAATATGAGTGGGGTTGGGTGGCGTCACTTCCCTTCTTCTCTTTAGTGGACAAGGAGTCGTGCAATACTAACCGAAACCGTTATTGTTAAATATTTTCATCGTGTTATCTTATCAGGAAGTTATTATAGGAAGTTATTGTGATATGTCAATTTGAACTGGAATTTTACTACAACACGCTGGTGGAGTAATTACAAGCTCTTGTTGCTAACAGGAAGTAATTTGCTGCGCCCGCAAGGCCCCCAGCTGAACTTCTAGCTCCTTTGAGCTACTTTCGTCCTATGTTTCTATTTTTAATAATAATATGAGAAATGTTATGTAGTTTGACATTTTCGAACCGGACTCACACCGCGACCCAATAGCCCGAACCAGAACAACAGCCACAAAGTCCACCAGAAACAAGCCAATTTCCTTGTTTGAATTGTTCCAAAATTGTATGGACTGGAAGTGGACAATTATGTGAGCTCCATTGGTTCCTTTGTATTACATATGATTAGCACTAGTCGACCCGGAAGTGTACCCCACCCGCCCAATGAACCGAAATGCACAAGATAAAGTCTAAATTGATCATTTATTTGATTTTTATTTCTCATCAATCTCTTTCTATGCAAAATTAATTAATTAGTTCTAACTAATCCTAACCAGGTATGGCTCTATAAATTCAAAGAAGTGCAACTAATTTGAACAGTAAGGTTAAATTATGGATAGGAATAAATGTTAAAAGAATCGTCATTTGTTGAATTTTAAATCGATGTGTTACAGTTATTGGTTTGAATTTTTTGAGTTGTTCTTCTTTGACGGTAGCATCGTGGTCTATAAGTTGAGATGTAATATGTTCCTTGTTTTGTGCTGTGCATATTATTAATTAATATGAAGTAGTTCTTGATATGTAATATTATGCCTCAGTATGTTAATATTCATCTGCTTAGGAAGATTAGCCTTTATAAATCTTTTGTCTTTTGCTGTTTGAATATATTTTTGTTTTCTTAATTGCATGTATATATTTATATTTGTAATGGGGAATCTCTCATATAGTTCCTCTCTGTTTGCCCCCCACAACCTCTTAGAAGTTCTCATCCAAAATCTTTCAAATTTTTCAGTTTGTTCCACTGAAATGTTACTATGGTAAAGTTCATGTCCGTAAAGTGTCATCGGCCTGAGGATGGATAAATATAGTTTAGTTTTGATGGAAATGGGTAGCGAGGATCGGAAGTAGTATTTTAATCTGGCTAGTGTACTGAGTGCTAATTTCTTTCTTTCTTTGATGTGTTGTTTGAAATTGAGTCTCTGATCGAAAGTAACTCCGAGATATTTTGCTATTTTTTGAGGTTTGATTTTTGAATTTTTAATTGTGATGATTTTTTCCTTGTCAACTCTGGTTCCTTTGCCTGAATGATAGAATATGATAAATTGAGTTTTGTTTTGGTTGAGTAATAGCTTCCAGGTCTGACACCGTGTCACAAATCCCTTTGTAATTTTTTGCAGATTATTGATAGCCGATTCTGTGGTCTTTGCTCTCGTCCAATACGCTGTATCGTCAGCACAAAGACCCAGTTTTGTATTTATACGTTTAGGTATGGGGGTGTCATTTACGTAAATTGTATATAGTAAGAGACTTAATGCGGCTCCTTGTAGAACTCCTCTCTGGATGTTAATAGTGTCAGAAAACTTTTCGCCTGATCTTATTTGTGTTGTTCTATCTGTTAGGAAGTTATTAATCCATCTTATTGTCGTTGTTGGAATGTTGAGTGCATACAGTTTATACAGTAGGCCGTCGTACCACACTGTATCAAATGCTGAAGTTAGGTCCATGAAAACGGCCGCTCCTTTGACTCCTGAATTTAAGGCTGATTGTACGTCTGTAGAAGCACGTATTAGGTGGTCTATTGTTGAAATTTGTGTCCTAAATCCGGCTTGGTTGTTACTGATGAGTTCCCATTCTTCTAGATATAAGCTTAATCTTTTGAATAAAACCGTTTCACAGATTTTGGCTATAGTATTTGTAAGCGTTATAGGACGGTAATTGTCAGGTTGTAGACGGCTTTTATTGTGTTTCGGGATAAAAATGATATACACTGTAGGTCTCTTTCCAAGAAGTGGGGATATGTCCTAATGTTACTGAAGCATTATAGATAGAAGTTAGAATTTCTTGAAAGATGTTGGGAGCATTCTTTAGAGCTACACTGTAAAAAAAAACACACTTTTTTAACACTTTTTTGAACACCTTTGAGCACTTTCTGGAAACGACTTTAGCTCACTTTCGAACACTTTAATAGTGTCCAAAAGTGAAATAAAGTGCTATTAAAGCGTCTCAAAGGTGTTCAAAAGTGTTTTAAAACTGAACAAAAGTGTTTCCTTAATAGTGCTACAAAAGTGCTCAAAAGTGCAAAGAAAGAGCCCTCAATTTTAATGTGTTCCAAAAGTGTGTTTTGGAAACTAGTTTCTACTACTTTCAGAACACTTTATTCACTTCCAAGCACTTTTAGAACATTTTATGAGCACTTTCTTACACAATATTACGTGTCATTAAGATATTACGTCAGCACGTTTTTGGTCAATTTAGACCCCTTCCCTCTTAGTAAGCAACATTAAATAGATGCCCTATCCTAATATATAGACCCCCAGCAGAAGTATAAAAACCTTGAGTCTCTTTGCTCCCGGATGCTGACAATATTTGAACGACACCTGACACAAAATATGTAAATTATTCAATTACATATTTAATTGTGACGCAGAGTATCAAAATCCGTTATTTATTTTTTACTATAATTGTCGAATTTTGAGACTACGCAGTACAGTTAAATATGTATTTAAAGCATATACATATTTTCACGTCAAGAGTTGTTCAAATATCAGCATTCGGGAGGAGGGGATTCAAGCTTTGCTTATTTTTGCTGGATGTCTATATATTAGGGATAGTACATCTATTTAATGTTACTTACTAAGGAGGGGGGGGAGTCTAAATTGACCAAATGTGCTGACGTAATATCTGAATGACACCTAATATATTTAGCGAAGGCGCGTATTATCAAAATTCACCCACTTTTTTCTAAAAATATTTTTCATCCAAAAATAAAACTTTTTTTTCTATGGCTAAGAGATTTCGAATTAAAACTCCATTTATCCGTGTTAGAACGGCTCCGAAACTTTTTTTTTTTTTAATATTCCTGAAGTGGTTATAAATGGTTTTCATGTTACACGCCTGAACTTTAACTTCAACCGGAAATCTTACGCAGATAGTAAGTATATACTTTCGGAATGACTGATAAGAAATATATTAAAAAACGACGACACTCACCATATGCTGGGTATAAGAGAAACACGCTGCGTTGTATTTCTTGACCTGTAATTTGCGAGCCTGGGCTCTGCTCTGAGCTGAACAATTCGACTGAATTCTTTCAGGATTTTCTTGTCCCAGATGAATGTCGGGATGGTGTCTTTAGGCGTGTGCGAACTAATTCTCTTTCACGGTCGTGTTTCCTTCGAGGATAGCCATAGGCAGTTAGCCTATAAATAAAACATGAGAATACCTGCAAGAAATAATTGTTATCTACATCGAAAATGCATTTTAATTTGCCTACACTCCAAATTATTAATATTTTCTTTCTTAATGTTTTAAAAGTTTGGAAAAATTAACTATATATTATATTAAAGTATATTAAAACAATAATAATAATGGCCACTAATTTTTTTTTTTTTTTTTAATTTAATGCTTTACTTTCCATCATTAAAAAAATGAAAAAGAATCCACAGTCCAGAAATAAAGGACTGTAAAGTCAGAAAAATTGTTGAATTCACTAAAACTGCAAATGTTTGTTTGTCTATTTAGCTTATGTATGAAACTGTTTAAGTTATTCTTCTGAGAAATTACATTCACACATGATAGCACAACGGACGTATTTTCTTGATATGCAGAACGTTCTTATCTCGTATGTTTAAGGCCAGGTAGAAATAGGGCGCCTGAGCAGCTGCAGGGTCC
>JAGDQP010004124.1:40652-75059 GCA_022664845.1 Lepisma saccharinum | reverse complement strand
AGCCTATTAGGAGAATGTGCTCATTATATAATTGTATACTTAAAGAATGTCCTGAGATCGATATATTTAACGTAAATATGAGAGAATTCCATTCTTGTATAAAATAATGAATATTTTATGAAGAATATGTTACCATGCAGCACCAAATATGTATGTTACACCTATGTGTGTATGTAGAAAATGTCATAATTTATGTGTATGTTGAACACCACAATTAGGCTATTAATCTGTTGTGTTCAATAAATAAATAAAATAAATAAAAAATAATTTTGTACATTTCAGCAAGCTCTTCCTGGAGATACGTGTTCAAATCAGCAAATCTATTACAAACTTAGCTTGAGTTTTGCAAAAAGTGACATAGTTAGAGATATGAGTTTTGTTTTAGTGTCTGTATTTCGGGTGAATTTTTCTATATTTTAAAAATAACCAAATTTCTTTTATTTTAGAAATGTTTTTCGTTGATTTCCGTGTAAAAAAAAAAATCTATCAGAGTCACGTCTGTTCAATTTGCTGGCAATTCTTATTAAATTTCTCCCTGTATTCCAATTAGGATGGCTAATATTTTCCTGAATATCGGAACGAAAAATTAAGTTCGGAAAATTTTCCGGAAAAGGAGAAAAAACAAAACGGAAAATTTCTAGTTAAAAGAGAGAATCTACAAAATTACTTTTCGGAAGTCGCACCCCTACCCCCGTCCAAAAAGGTCCTCACTCAAGTTATCTAAAAGTTGACTCGGTTGAATTTTACTCTGAATGTGGAGGAAACGACTAATACTGTTCTGTTAGTGTTTCGTATTTCAACTTGTGTTCGTAGGAGCAATTTCAATAAATTTAGTTATCTAGTACTCATTTGAAACGTCGTTAGAAGATTGAGTTACCTTTGAGTTTTCTAATCAATGGGTTTAGATAAAATTAGAAAAGAAAATCAAGTGAAATGACAATTCAAACACTTCAATGTAAAGCCGCCTCTGATACACTCGAACTGGAGCACAATTAAGAACCTGCATTAATATAGGGGTTGCACGTACGACAAGTCATGTTGTCACCCTCCTGTTTGACTGCCTCATTTGCTCGTTGCGGGGTTAATTCAATTGAAAGGTACTCTACGATGTGGTGATGACTTCACTCTCCTTCTCTCAAAACAACACAACCTGCTGGGTTTTGCTAACATTGTTACATGTTGGGCGAGCGATGACACATCCTTCGTTATTTCTGTCTCCCACCAGCTGCGAGGATTTGTGGAAATTGTCGTTTGGGTCCAGCAGGAGGGCGGGAGATGCGGAACTTAGCAATGTGAATGTGTTAACGGATTCGGAACAACCCCCGTGTCTCTATTGGGAGACACTTGGTACCATTTCGGGACCATGTCATGTATGTATATGTGTAATGAACTCACCCCACCAATCCTCCACCCCACACGGGACAGTTATTGTATTTATGCTTTCCTGGGTTCATGCTTTATCTAATATAATATGCTGCTTGGTCGAAACGGTTGACAGAATAATGACTCAACATTCGCTTTATGGGACTGGGTAACGCAACACGATTTGTCAAATCGCGAGAAGGACACGTACGATACATGTAAATACTTTTACTACCTTAATTCTTGCTTCTTTTAACTACAAGGTACACGCACATTATATACACGTGCACAAAACCATTTTTTTCTTCTTTTTTTTTGTGTGGTAAATAAATAAAATATTATATGTTTGCATACACAACCATCATAAATTGGATGTACTAGGAGTGAAGAACACAAATTAATGCTGACAGTAGCCACTATGCCTTTGACTGTATACTTCAGGCAGATATCACTTCAACGAAAATGTTTCATATACAGCAGTTTTTGGTCATGTGCTTCTATTAAGTAATGCAAGACCACCGGAAAAGCTTATGGCTGCAGGAAGTGCTGAGCGTAAGAAAGATTACGGGCTATCTAAACTCATAATATCAAGTATGTAGAAGATATATATCAGTTTGAACAAGGAAGGGATAATCAATCGTTCCCATGGTTAAGCTGTAACGTATCACTCATACGTCATAGATAGTGGTGGCGCTGACGAATCCACAGAAGCTATAGAGAAGGAAGAAAAGTGACAACGTGTAACTTTCTTCTTCGGCTTCTCCGTTGTTCAAGTTAAAGTTCCTGCCTCATCACGGCCATAAGCTCTCGAAAATAGGACTTTAGATCTTCAGACGAAAATCGTCAACAAATGTGATAATAATTTCTTTGACGCGCCAAAATTTTCTTTCGACAACTATGGAGTTAAAGTTTCAGGCAACCATAAGGTTCAATATAATGTACACCAATCTTTTCGTTGTACTGTTTCGTTTCGACTGTTCTACTTTTAAAGTCGCACCTACTCATAAAATGATAAGGAAAAGCCTACAAGTACTTCCTTACAAATATGAAATTTTGTAAGAAATCACACAAAATGGTGGGGTTTTTGTAACGGAGTTTGAAGCTATCATGTTGAAGTGTTTGGGAAATGACACCAATTTTCTTTAAATGTTAAAATATGAAGCCGTGGTAAGCTCTTACGTATCAGAGACATTCCCAAAGCTAATGTGTGGCGTGGTACCGGTATGTCGCATGATAGTGACATAGAAGCCATTTTTCGTTCAGGAAAGGCCTACTATTTCCTCGACACTCTAGAAAACTTTGTCTATAACTTCAACTCGAATATTTTCAACCTGATAAGTGTGACGAAGATGGTACCCCATTATATTGAATGTTGGTAGTTGGTGATTTCTGAACTAGAAATGTCGAAATCGATGGGTTAGCTGCAGTGGTCCACCATGATGATAGCTTGGCCACCAAGGTTGCCAGATTTAATTTAAAAAAAATAAAGGAACATGTTTTTAAGAGTTGAATACAAGAAAGACTGCTATGATTGTTGATATGCTACTCAAAACATAGGGGGAGCTGGACTACCGCCTAAACAATGTATGCTGAAGCAAGGGTATACATATTAAATGTAAACCCGTTATCTAATTATTTTTTTATATATACAGCCGTTATATGTAACTCGACATGAACAAGACAAAGATGTACCTTAAACCAAGATGTTGCTTCATTTTTCTTACACACTTGCTAGTAGAACAAGAGAAACAATATTATTACTACACTTCTACTCACTAAACTCCGACCTTGCAAATTACAAACTGCTATAACTTTGTTCATCACTGTTGAACATGTTCGGTGGTCAGTTTCTCTGTGCTCTTACTACTCAAGCAATTATATTAACTGTTACAAATTTGTTTTTACAGCTCTAAGAACCCAAGTTTGCCATTGTTATTTTATAGTTTAAATAGTGTAGGTTTACCTTAATTTTTTGTTACAGCTTCATTGCAAAGAGAACTTATTTGCTTAATATAATAATAGAGATAAAAAATATTACCGACTGTAAAAATAAAACGTTAATAATTTCACGTGGCTCCACCGTTATTTCAACAACTTGAGAAGGTCTTAATTAAACAAGACCACCCGTTCTCTTCTGCTAATCTCGATACTTAAGTGACGTAATTAAAGATCTCACGTCGCGCGATGTGTGTCAGCAAATATTTGCTGTAAAATTCTGTTTGAAGCTTTTATTGAAACACTAAAGCAGGTAAGGAAGAGTTTCCTATTTTTACAAAAAAAGGAAAGAAAAGAAAAGGAACTTTTCAAATCATAATAATTTAGTTGTGTTTATTTCTTTTTAACAAGAGCACTACCTACCGGCAGAGAGAAAATTAGGAATTCTCAGCTTTAAGGTAAGAATTAACGGGGCTAAAAGTGAACTTAGCTGGCTGTTCTGAACATCTGAAAGCTTTTAATTACCTGGAGCTTCGATCTAATTAGAGAAAGAAGAAAAACAGGTCGTTCTCAGCGTTTCTCTAATGAATTCCTTAACAAAAATCATAACAGTAAAAAAAAAGAAAAAAGTTTTGAAGAGAGTAGAAATCATCTCAGCATTAGAGAAAAGAATTCTTTGAAGAGGACTGCAAAATAAAACACTTTAAATCCAGACTACAGCTCCACTACGTGGAGAAAATTACGCGGGAAAAATGTGAATTACTATCGATAATCCCTTGTTTTGGCATCTATTAACCTACCACACGACAAAAAGAGTGTTTTCTTCTTGGCTAGTCAAACTGAATCTCAAAATTAAATTGGACTGATGGCTACTGCGGAGGTCTAAGAAATATTACCATTACTGTTGACAAATGTTTGGGGTGGCACAAAACTTCATTTTTGTGTGATGTTATATAATCGTATGGCTGCACCATTTATTTGGACACTAATTTGTTACTATGGCAACGAAAGGGAACTGATCAACCACTTAAATGGACAGAAATATCTAAAAAAAAAATCTTGCTAAGAATACCGGGCATCCGTTTCTTCTTTAGAGTGGCCACTAGGGGGTGGTAAATAAGCCGGACACTTTGGCAAGCTAAACCAAATTGAAACGTATGTAAGAAGATGTGGGACTATGTTTTAGTTTAATTAACCACACCTTTCGTTCTGACTGCTAAACGATAAGTAGGCTCATCTAACAAACGCATATCAAACAGAAAAAAAGAGTAATTAGCAGCATAATTACTACGAACCTTCAGAATAATGAGTAATAGAGTAAGTTTCCGAACCACGATACATTCGCAGTGAAATTCTATATATCTAATGCACCCACAAGTTAAACTTTTTTTTCTTATCTTATTGTTGATATTTCCCCACTCCTCCAACACTTTCAGTAAATGTTTATTTTGTAGAGGCTCTAAAATGTGTCACTGCATGTTCTACTCTTATTACTTTCGAGTTCGGACTTGACTTTGGAAACGTAAAGTCAAATTAAGGGATTTCCCGAAAATTCTATTATTTTTTTTTTTTAATCAATCTAGCAGCTCAAATTTTACTATCCTGAAATTAAGTAGGTTTTTTTTCACTAAAAATTTAGATATTCTGAAAATGATTGAAATTAATAGCATCAAAACGATAGAAGTTAAATATTTTAAATCAGACAACTAAAAGCAAAATCCGCATACAGGGTATGACCATGAAAATCAGGACTTTCTGACTAAATGGCCACTTTATTCTTCTTTCTTCAAATATGTTACTTTATACCTTCTACATTTTTTTTAATATATTGCACTTTCTTTCATATTGTTTTGAAGACGGCATTCACTACAATGTACGAAATTTCTTTCATTTTTGAGAACCTCTTCTGCGTACCTGAAATAAGTCAGCTTTGTATCACTTTCCTTTTTTTTTCACTTTCAATAACGATTCTGTATTCTTGTACTGTTCATGTACCCTTTTATCATGCAACTTCGGGACGGGCGTAAGCCATAGTGCTGTTACCGACGTCCATATAAACAATTTTATCCTTTTATCATGCAAATTAAAGGATATTAACTAACTGTTTAGTAAGGTTGTGAGATTTTTCAATATATCAATCGACTGTTCGATATAGAAAAATCGAAATATCGATATCGAGAAAAATCGAAACTCGATATATCGAATGTAGATGTCTAACGATTTTCCGATTCGGTTGATATTGGAGTTCTAACGATTTTTCGATCTGAACGATATTCGATTTATAAAGCTTTTTTTCTAAATGAACGACATTTCGAATTCCATCCATATTTCGATGTGAACTATATTCAATTTCCAGCGATTTTTCGATATGAATGATATTTCCATTTCGAAAGATTTTTTCTATGTGAACTATTTTCGATTTCCAACGGTTTTTCAAAATATTTCGTATACTGTACTTCTTTAATTATTTTTGTTGATATTATTGTTCTTGTTATAAATAATATTGTTCACCTTTTTGTATGTTCTATTCTACGTACTTTAATTCTTATATTGTCAGCCAGGAATGCAAATATTGAGCTGAGCGAGCGATTGAACATTTATTTTTTAGGTTTTTTTTAAAAGCTCCTCCGAGGTTTCTGGACCGACGGTCACCGATTTTTCTACAGTGTTAACACCTTTACCGTTTCCATGGTAACGAGCCTTAATTATTACACACATATTCACGCATTATGTAGGAACTATTGCTCTGATTCCAGCTAAAGTTGATAGAATGATGTAGGAAAATTTTGTATTAGAATATTAAAACATGTACTGTTTCCATTTATGCTTCGCATCCGATTTTAGTGTGGTAATCAAACACGCAAAGCGATTCCCCTTTTGGGTACCGTACTAGAGCAACTAGTAAGAAGAGCACGCAGCATGGAAAGGCGTTCTGATACAAATGATTTTTTTTTTTTTAATAATGAAGCTCCAGAAAATGTACACATATATAATTATTTGTGAATTATTGCAAGTGAGAAAATGAACTATGAGAAAAGGAAAGTGATATGAAAGAAGTAATGCCTAGTGAGACATTTGCGAACAAAAGCAACAAATTTTCACTCTGAGCTGATGAGTTGTGATAGAAAGATACGCTGTAAAAAGTGGAAACACGAAATGGATGAAAGTTACTCCGCTTTATGGAGAAATAAAAATCGAAAATTAGCGTCTTATTGTATTTACTCTTAAACGTGGATATAGTGTAAACCTTTTAGTGGAAAGATTGGTAAAATTAAATCCATATTAAATTTATCATTTTCTTTGTTATAGCTTAACGTTAACTGAAAATGGGTTGAAACTGGCCAAAGTGATTTGTCCGTGAACGTTCAACTTATTTTACGCTTAAAACTCGGCCATTTTCTAATCGAAGTGTAAGTTAAACTGGCAGTTTTGAGGTTACGTAGTTTTGTGGATGAAGTTTAAACCTTAGTTGGATATTCTATAATCCAGTAACAGGAGTAACGTTACTTGCTTGTCACTGAACGCCCCGCCATTTTGATTGTTTATATTGCCTTTACACTGTGAACAGTAAACAATTCACTGGTGGACCACGAACGGCAAGGATTGTATTGGCGGAAAGAGAAATTAAGTTAGGTATAAATCTTTACACTGTAGAAAACGTATATCTCCTTTTTTCACGAGACATTCCTTGTAGTAAAATCAAAAACTGTTAATGATTAACCTCCTTCGCAGTACAACCCTAGCTATAGATATCACTCGGAAAGCCAGGAACATCAATTGCCTTCGTAGCTAAGTGGCAAGAGCGTCTAACCAGTGTGCTTGTGAACCCCGGATCCGAACCCGACCATTTCAACTTTTTTTTTTAATTTTTAATTTTAAAGAAATATTACCTTTTATTCTTTCCTACTTTAAAAAATGCCCTGCTTGAATGAAATACGTTGAAACAGTCATATATATGTGTGTATGTATATACACGCATTTTGAAACTTTACAGAAAGTAAAACGTTCAACCGAAAACTGGCTGAATGTAGGTTAATCCAAAAAGTGGAGACAGCTGAGCTGCCTCCATTTTTTTGGATGAACGTTGTGTCTCCTATTTTTACAGTGTAGAGTAGGATATATTTGCATGAAACATTGTCACAGAACAAGAAGAAGTGAAGCATCTATGTTCTTGCATACAATTTCGATACTGGTGACATCTATCTGCAGTATTTCGTACATTGTCCTGTAATACATTAGAAAGTATGAAGCTTATAATGCGCAGTTATTGGAATAAAGAATCGACTATTCTGCGAGAAGTAAACATATAAAGTACATAACATTTGATTGGCCCATCAAACTGAAAATGTTTTGAGTGAAAATATAAAAGAGATAATCTTCCTCGACTGTGTCACGATAACTTGTTTCCGAACACGTTCACTATATTTGTCAGATGGCACCACGAGTCCTTTCTGATACCGAGGATAATGTACCGGTACGGAGTTGCATTTCTGTGGGTTTGTACTGTGTGCAGTGGAAACGCAAGTTATACGAAAATGTAACGACTGAAGGAAACCTTCAAAAAGCAGACTGAATAAATATGTAAAGTTCGCGCGCAAGTGTGGAGGCAAAACTTTTTCGGTTTTTCCTCATCAAATTTGCCAATTCTTTTGTGGTAATTCTTATAGAATGTAATCTAAAATGTTCTCACAGCGTCCCCAATATGTGGTTCCGCTTTCAGCCTTTGTATAAAAAAAAAAAGATGCTAGGTTTGATTGATCCCAGTGGCATGCATTCAACGTAGTGATTCGCAATTCGCATTCCACTTTCAAATGTAGGTTTCGTCGTGCTGACGTCATCTCCATCCACAACCATAAGCAGTTTACTTTACGCAAGGACATACAGGTCATAAACTTTCCTCCGGGTAGAACTTCAACTATCGTCTTCAGTGTAATTTTTATTTTGCAGAATAAATTTTCGGGTTGACTATATCTTGCACAGTACATCTTGGAATACTACCTTCGGACTACACCACGCATCAAAATCCGGAAATTTTGGTTAGGTAAAGTTACGTTAGTTTACATTATAAGCCGACCTACAGTGACTTTTCTATTAATTTGAGATGGCGTGATTTTGGTGAACGTGAGATAAGTTTGATGGACATCCTATAGATTACGAAAGTGGAGTTAATGATAAATTCCACAAATTCAATGTATTATCAGATATTATAAAGATAGAACGACCTTGGTGAGTGTCTTTATTAAAGTTGTTTCCGACTATGTGATATGGTTAACAGCCGAACTTATTTCCGCTCATTTTCCAGTATAAAGGTCTTAAAAATCTTTAAGTGGTGCTTTCACGCAAAACGTTAGAGTATATGAATTCACGCCCTATCAGCACACAGTGAATGCTTAACTCTTAATACTCAAGAGGTCGCTAGTTATAACTTATAAAGGTTATTTTAAATCATTTTGCTCCTAAGATATCTTACCACCCAAGAAACATGAAGGCGCAGCAGCACGGACCTCTTATGTGCTTTCCGGGATGGAGGTTGGGAACTTTTACCTCATAAAACTTTTGTTTGTCAAAAAAGAAAACCACTTGAAGCAAAATGATGTTGAGCTGAGACCACACGAAAGAGTACCTACCTACTTACTAGGGAGGAGACTTTCCTCGCGTCTTTTCCGGATGGATTGAACCAAGAGCAAAAACTAGGTCATCTCTTCAGAATTTTTCCTTCCAGAAGTGCAACAACCGTAATAAGACACTCTCCGGTTCTAACTAATGGACACGAAATGGCAATTAGGCTAAATAGAGGCGAAATTGTGTTCCGTCAGTTTAAAACTTTAAAAAAAGAAGAATAACGAACATCATGTGGGTGTTAATTTATCAATTATTCCTAAGAATCTCACTTGGACAAAGTACAACGTCGTGTTTTTGATGCTGTGAGTTTTCACGCCATTAACGAACCGTAGCGAAAGCTGGCGAAAAGTTAACACGCGGAGATAAGCATGATGTGATTAAAGAGGATTGCCAGTTCCTAGCATGCTTTTAAGTTCAAACACATAAAAAAAAAAACTCCAGTTTTTCTCTTCCATGAATCACACCACGATTCCATGAATCAATTTACAATATTATGAACAGTTAGTGGGAGAGGATTACATAATTCATTTCACAAGACAAATGAAAAATGTATTTATTTATTTTTACATTTATTGCCTTTTACTGGCGTCTGCGTCACAGACTCATTTGAAATATGGCGTATTTTGGTGAGCACAAACTTCCTGGGAAAGCGAAGCGGCCATGTTCTGAATTCTAAGTACTATACAGAGACGTACCAGATCAGGGATGCCGAGGAAGCACCTGACCCCACAGTAACGTGAAAGGCTCTTCTAATAAATATTTTCTCTTGAATTATGTTATAAAGACAAATTTAAAAATCAGAAGCCTAATTCCTATTTTTTATGCATACGTTAATTCAACCGACGCCACTTATACCAACCAGGAAATCGCTCGCGATATTAAAGCAAGAGATTCGAATTCAAAGTGACAGGATACAAACAGTGTTAGAACCTGTCCATTTCACTTCATTGTTAACTTGGCTCAGGTTATCAATTTCACTGTTTCGACTTCATCTAACACTTATCCCAGATAGCATGCCGACTTGCATCAAGCTTGTCACTCACTTGCTTTCATCTTGTCGAACTTTATATCGTGTTGTACTTCATAAACAAGCATGAAACTAACTTGTTTGAACAACATTGCTGCTGGTTGTTGTTATAAGTAGCCTAACAATTTCGTTGAAACAATCAATTGTGCGAGGAAACTTGTTAAACTCGTAAAATGTTTGAATTTTGTGTTGTTGCATTGTCGCTGTGGTATGACTGCCCTGAAATCCATCACATGACAGGAGTGTTTCAGTCATCCAGCTCTTGCCTCGTTGCTACATGACTGAGGGATCTATTATCGTTGTGCTGAACTTCTTAAAGCAGTCTCTTCTTTATACTTCTAAGTAATGCTCAATTTTGGATTTTTGAACATTTTACAAAATTCACTGACGTAGGTTAAAAAAGTCATGTTAGATTTTCTTTCGTTATACATATTTCCAAAATTTTACACAGAAATAAATCAGACCAATCAAATTTGATGTTTTCTTTTCATTATAACCAATGAAACACAGTTTTTCTTCTGCGCCATTCAAACTTGTCCACTCACAGAGGAATAATATCTATACCAATTCACGGCCATCTCTTGCGATCTGACGAGCTAAGCGTTATAAATAGCGCTTGGAAAGCGAACTAAGGTCTGTTTGAAGTTCTGATTCACTGTCCCGGCAGGTTTGTTAGTTGTCCCGGTAGATATAATAATGAATTAATATTTACATATGTATGACGTGTATAGTAACTTTAAGGTTAAATTGATTTTAAACCTGAATTTAATTAAAAAAATATTTGCTATCATGGACTACTAATCCATGGAATAGCAACTACAGCCTAAGACTATTACAAGTTGTACGGACATCGAGCCCTTACCGAACATTCTTCTGGGATATGGATTCTGAAGGTAGTAACGTGGATTTTCATAAGGTATCATTTCGGTATTTGCGTGGTGAAAGTGATGGAAAACCTGGAAGATGAGAATAAATAAATAAATAAAAGGTGGCGGGCATCAAGACTCGAATGTGCTCATCTCTCAGTGTCGTTCCGATCTTTATAGATTTTCGATAGGATTTATTTTGCATTAATTGGCTGTACTGGAAGCTATAGCCTGATCCTGTCTCAAGTCTCAGACATGATGTAACTGGGCTAGCAATCTTGTGGGGAAAATGATGGTGTCGTGGCAGATAGGGCCTTCATTGATGTGCCCTCCAGGAATTTGGTCGCTGACACTGAATTAGGGTGATCGTCAGCAGCACTTGGGATGACTAGAAACGAATTTGGTCTTTCGGTTTCTGTCCTTGGTTTTATCTACACAAGACAAAACTTCACAACCAAATATTAATCTATCTATCTTTCGTTTTCAAGTTCGTGTTTATCAGTCCACAACAAAATATTTTTATTGTTCAATGCCTCACTAAGGGCCAGTTCTACAATCGACCACTAAACTTCTAGTGAGCGCTAAGTTGAGGCCAACTCATTTTGCGTACTCTCATTGGCCAAAATCAGACTTGGCCTCAACTTAGCGCTGACTAGAAGCTTAGCGGTCGATTGTAGAACTGACCCTGGTATTCGTCATACTTGTCTATGCTTTTATTATTCGTTCATGTTCCTTTCCACTAGTATCTTCCAATTACTTTACAATGGATATCTATTCTACTTTATTGTCCTTAATTTTTCACGCATTATTATACATATGAGGCATTCTTTAAACAACATAAACATTACGAGCAAGAATACATACATGTTGCTGTATAATGTGTAGACAGCAGCCACTTTACAAAACACTTAATACTTTTCTCTCTCTCTCTCTCTCTTTCTCTCTCCATATCTCTCTTTTGTGCGCTTTATTTGTGAGTGGAGTACTGCTTTGATATTACACGTAACCTGTGGATCATTCATTCTACCCAAAAGACCAATTTGTGTGGGTTGTTTCCATATATCGATTTGTATGGATGATATCATTCATTGACTAGGCGCAATGACCTCAGGTTACTGCACTGATTGCGACGGACCTCATCGTTTCCCACATGGACAATCAAGAGACCAATGAGTTCCAATATGCTACCAATCAAAGGTGGAATGTCTTCAATGCGATCCTGAAATTTCGTTGGATCTATTACCACGTATACCAAGCAGTTTCTAACAACTTTGGATTACATGCTTGACTCCAATTCACAATGTTTATGTAAAGATCTTTTAAACTCTAGTAATTTTTGTGTGTTTATGTGTGTTTTAATAGTTCCACACAATTGTTTAAAGAAACAATTACGCTAATATTTACACAAATTTGTCACTGTTAGCGTGGTAAAAATGCTTTGATTGATTACAACTATGTATCTAAGCTGCAACTAGTAACGTTATCCTGAAAGTACTTAGCTTATGAAAAGATGCAAAACACGTACCTCTTAATTACATACTTTTCTTTAATTCACAGTGTTTCATCGTGTCCTCAAATCTTGCCAAGTTAAGTTTGTCATTTCTTTTTAAATGAAGTTAAGTCATTTCCCGACGTCATACAATGATAAAATTTTGGACAGCGACGTCATATTCTACGAGTCGTATTTTTTAGTAAAAGAACGTATTTATCCTAAAATAAATACTAGCCCGCAACTATGTTAAGTTTGACTGGTTGCAGAATACTTTACAATTTGGATAACAAGATCAGCTTGAGAAAAAGTATCCGAACACCAAAATAACTCGAAAAAATAATCTTAAAAACTTTTCAAAAACATACTTTTCGTAAACAATTCGTACTGAAAGTAAAAAATAATTTTGTTTATGTATGACTAAAAAGAAAAGCATGAAGAATTTATAAAGTGACTGTATATGAGAGTGCGCCCCATGCTTTTCTTTCCAGTCTTGCATCAACATTTTTTTTTTTTAGTGAGAATTGATAGACAGGACACGAAAACTCCTGTGGAAATATACGTACGTTAATCGAACCGACATAATTTCCACTTAGCTATTGTTAATTTAAAAACCCCGCGTATATGACGAGTAACTTTTTTTAGAAAAGTTTAAAATTTGCTATGTGATTTATTGTGATTTTTCGTTTTCAGTTAAAATTGGATACAGTTGATGAAAGTGTCCAAAGATTTGGAAGAGCGCTTGAAGCCATGCCCCGAGTGGAAGGAACTCTAGTAAATCTTGGTGGAAAATGCTCATATGCAAGTTGCAAGGTTTCGTGGCATAAAATATAAAAGATATTGTCAATATTATATAGGGTGGACAAAAATTCATTGTCAAAACGCTAGTAACGGAAAGTTCTCATCAAAGTAAGGGAAAAAATGTGTCTTCGTAATTTGTCAAATTCCGCTTAGCTTCGGACCGACAGGCTGCCGAACATGCTCTATTCAAAAATTCATATTTCTAAATTGTGCGCAAGAGATTCCCCAAAGTAACTAGGGGATTCCCAGAAATTCTCTGAAGTAATGGTGGGCGAAATGTGCATGAATTTGACGACTTTCCAGCAGGTAACAATAATTCGTTTGCGCCAAGTCGATATTTCAAACAGATTCCATTTCCCGAGTGATTTTTGTAAAAAAAATGCGTTGTTGCATAACCAACAGGGGTCAGAGCTATTCTTCGAACTGCAATACATTCAACGAACTATTAATTTATTTGTTATCAATGAGAAAGAATGTTATTGTAGACCTGGGTGGCGATGATTAATCATGTAATCAGTGCAGTATAGGTTAATAAACGACCGCAGTGCTCAAGTGGTGACAGGTGTCAGATTGGTAATGAACTTTGTGTAATTTGAAAGCACAAAGCAAAAGCTTAATAGTAGCAAGATGGGATAAAGTTCTTGTTTACTAAAACGACCCATAAATACAGTCTGTAGTTTTTTTTTTTTTTTTTTTTTTTTTTTTGAAATCGTGACAAGAGAATGTCACAGACTTATTAATAATTATGAATGAAAAAGGACAGAAATAAGAGACGTTTGAATTCCGTTGACGTAAGGTGCGTAATATTCTAAACGCATTTAAGTCCAATCGTCCTCTTGTATTTGCACGTTTGGATTTGGAATCTGAACATGTTGAAATCTGCCTATTCATCACACACACACACACCAGAATGGTGAAGTGTGGTTGTGTTTTAAGTTGAAAGTTCAAGTATTGAAATTTGGAGCAAGAAATTCTGAAGGAAGATTCGTGTAATTCCAAAATAACAGGTTGTAAATAATTTGAATTTTGTGAAAGAATCTACCATGCGTCATTGCACAAAAGCAGAGGTATAAAGTGTTTATTCTTTTTATACAGAGTATAAGTTAAAACAATTCTTTGAAGATTAGGGAGATGAAATGAAGTTGAATAGGCAGCAATGTTCATACCAAAACAAGAATCATGTCATGGTCCACAAGAATAAAGGTTTCAGTGAGTAAATGTTGTGTTCAATTAATTAACTATTTTTAAGTGTCTTTCTAGAAATATCTTCACACGGATGTACACAGCCGAAACGTTCCCAAGGAGGTTCTTTACTAGATACCAGTGCCGGATCTAGAAATTTTCCTATGGGGGCAAAGTTAAATTTTGCCGTCCTTTTGCCGCTCTTTCTATTATTTTTTAGCCAAACAACACGGCCGACCGACCAGCGCGACGGCCACATTGTCTCGCATCACGTAATGTACTTTTGTTGTCTTCTCTGGAGCCTGGCGTGGCATCGTTAATCGTTATTACTAACTCCAGTAAAGCAGTAGACCTACCTATCTGTCTTGAATCGCGGTTTTGAATTTTAAGGATGAAAGTAGGTTGTATGAAATAATTAATAAAAAATGTCTTAGTGCGCAGGTACGGTATTGAAATTTTGAGCACGTTTAGGTCAATTTCAATTTAATATGTGATTTTACATCCTTTTAGGAGTTTTAGGTGTTTGCTGACCTCTAAACGTGCCGCCCGGGGCGCTTACCCCATCTGGCCTTCCTTTAATTCCGGCACTGCTAGGTACTATACATTTGCATAATGCATTCATTCGAAATTAGGTTTTGCCTTACCAGTCCCATTCCTTCCCTTGGAAAGTTGATGGACAGTAAAAATGATCTCCTAGACTTGTTCCGGAGTTAGGCATAACTACTTTCTCAGCAATGTAATCTAAAGGACAACCATGTGAATACTTCGTGTTTCTGTTCAGTTTCATATTCCGGCTACTTCCCTGCGTTTAACATAAAACTGCTCATGTTTACACTGTGAATCACCGCTATACAACCCAATAATGACAGCCTCTCCCAAGTTCTAAAGAATTAAATTTAGCATACCTGTTTTCAAGCAATGACGTACGATAATTTCTTTCCAAAAGTCCAAATTATTTAGAATCTGTTATCTTAAGTTCAAACAATCAAAATTTCTTACTCCAAATCTCAACACCTGAACTTTCAACTTATAACGCAACACTTCACCATTCGCGTTTTTTATGTTTTTGTTTTTGTTTTTTGTAGTGAATAGGCAGATCTCAACATGGTCAGTTTCCAAATCCAAATGTACAAATACAAAAGGACGATCAGACGTAAATGCGTTTGGAATATTACGCACCTTACGTCAACGAAAATCAAACGTCTCTTATTTCTGTCCTTTTTCATTCATAATTATTAATAAGTGTGTGGTATTTCTTTGTCACGATTTCTACAATAAAAGCAAAAAAAAAAAAAAAAAAAAAAAAAAAAAAAAAATTTAGGGGTCGTTTTAGTAAACAAGAACTTTATTCCATCTTGCTACCATTAAGATTTTGTTTTGTGCTTTCAAAGTACACAAGGTTCATTACCAGCCGGGACTCAAACGCTGAACTCTAGCTGTGACTCATGATCTGACACCTGTGACCACTTGAGCTCTGCGGTCGTTTATTGCCCTATACAACACTGCTTACATGATTAATCATCGCCATCCAGGTTTTACAATGACATTCTTTCTCATTGATAACAAATAAATCAATAGTTCGTTGAATATTTGCAGTTCGGATAATAGCTCTGACCCCTGTTAGTTATGCAACAACGCATTTTTTTACAAAAATCACTCGGGAAATGGAATCTGTTTGAAACATCGACTTGGCGCAAACGAATTATTGTTACCTGCTGGAAAGTCGTCAAATTCATGCACATTTCGGCCTACCTTTACTTCAGAAAAATTCTGGGAATCCCCTAATTCCTTTCGGGAATCCCTTGTGCACAATGTGGTACCTTGTCGCCGCAGTTCTACTGTTAATTGTATTCGAAATATCAAGCTCTAAATTTCATTTTCCCACGCTTTCGGCAGCTTGTAGCTCCGAAACTAAGTGGAATTTGACAAATTACAAAGACACATTTTCCCCTTATTTTGTTGAGAATTTTTCGTTACTAGAGTTTTGACAGTAATTTTTTGTCCACCCTGTATATACCCCATGGTCACTGACTGACACTCACTCACTGATCATCAATATTCCCAGGCCAAACTACTGGAGCTAGAAACACCAAATTTGGTATGAAGGACCATGGGTAGGTAAAGGAAAAAATCAGACATTTTGAAAAAGTCGCCATCTTGGATCTAAAATGGCCGCCAAATCCATTGTTGAATAGAATACACAGCCTAAACGGTTGGGGATACTGAAATGAAATTTGGTATAAAGGTACAACATCACTAGTAGGTTACGAAAATATTACCAATAGTCTCCAAAGACGCCATCTTGAATCCAAAATGGCGGACCCAAAAATCAATTTTCCATACCGTTTGAACTAGAAACACCAAATTTGATATGAAGGTACATGATCACTAGTAGTTTAGGAAAATATTCTAAAATGTTGAAAAAAGTCGCCATCTTGGATCCGAAATGGCCGCCAAACCTATTGTTGTATAGAATACACAGCATAAACGGATGCAGTTAGAAACACCAAATTTGGTATGAAGGTACAGTATCACTGGTAGGTTACTAAAATATTACAATATGTATCTAAATTCGCCATCTTGGATAAAAAATGGCGGACTTAAAAATGCATTTTCCATACCGATTGATCTAGAGATAGAAATTTGGCATAAAGGTTTATCACTACACGTAGTTTAGGAAAATATTACAACATTTTGAAAAAGTCGCCATATTGGATTCAAAATGGCCGTCCAAATATCCATTTTACACACTGTTTGAGCTAAAGAAATCAAATTTTATATGAAGTTGTATTATCACGAGTAGGTCACGACAATATAAGGAAACGTTTAAAAAAACGTCGCCATCTTTAATACAAAATGGCCGCCTCAAAATCCCAATTTCCAAACCACTGAAGCTAGAGAAACGAAATTTTGTATGAAGGTGTATAACAAACAGTAGGTTACAATAAATGGGGCAAACCTCCCCTTTGGGGGCAGTCCACCCGTGGGAGGGTGCAGACACAATGGCGGTGCAGTCCCGTAGAAAGATTCTGGTTAAGGTAAAGGGGAGCAGCCCCCTAAAACTACTGAAGTTGGGGGCGCAACCCCTCATGGGAGTCTGGGGGCAGCGTCTCTAGCGAAGCATAGCGAGTCATATACAATCCCAAAGATAACTTTATACGATCACAAACATATTAATGGTTGACTGAATAAATATTAACATCCAAAATGAATTGGTGAGCTTCTAAGGACGGGACCTAAAATTTTCGATAATGAGGGTTACGAACCGCTTCGTTCAATGGATCCGGGCAGGAACTGAACCCGTGATCACGGGTACAGAAAGTGGTGCGCTGACTTCCCGGTCGCCCCGAGGTCTATTAATGGTTGGAATATTAGTACCGCTGTAATGTGATATTATCAGTATAACAATAAACGTGGGCAAATTTCCAATTTGTAATGGACTCATAGTCATTCATTTCATTGTTAATTATTTTGTTTATGGTTATGAAAAAAAATATAGTTTTTTTTATTTGGTTTATTTTTGTAAAAGTTTGCGAGAGAACAAGGATTTTGCTAAGTCAACACTGAATTCTTTTCGTTATTCAACTTTTACTTGGTGTGCTTGTTTGAGTGGAAAAGAAGAGGACTTCACTGTTGTGTGGTTCTTGGTCGAGAAAGGTTCTTAGTTGATAAAGGAGATTGTTTGTTCAAGTCTCGTGATTCTTCGCTGAATCGGTGCGGCGTGTGATTGAGTCATGGCTACGAGCTTGGTTGTCTTCCGGGAAGTCATGTCAAATGGGTGAAAAGGAGGCAATTTGTTTTCTGCTTCGGAATTAATTTAATATGTTTCTCGATTTGATATTTCTCGCGTTTATTTAATTAATTCAGTTCAATATTATAGGGAAAGTGAGTGAGTAATATTAGATTAATATTCCGTTAATCTTAATAGAATTTGAGAGTTTAAATTTCTATTATATTGTGCTTTTTATAAAGCTCATTAACGTTCGCGTTTGGGAGTGAATTCTTAATTCAAATAAATTAAAATAAATAGTTTATTGTTTAACTGTGAATGATTAAAGTTCTTTCTTTTTTTTCGAAATTAAACGTGGGTAAAAAAGGTAAAGTTGTCTTATGTTCAGATAATTTGTTGTTAAATTCAGAGAGACATTTAACAGTTTCGTAATTAATTTTCATTTAAATAAGAAATTTAATTTTCTATAATTCTTTCTAATTTTGTTCTGCTTTGTTAAATAAATTTTGTTGAAGTTAAATTTGACCGTTTAGTAAAACAGTGTTAAATGTAGTAAAAATTTTATTAAATTATAAAAGTAAATTTCTATAATTAGTGTTGATTATTAATAATTACTATCTGAAATTAATTGAATTACTAATTTTTAATTTGAATTAGTCTTTTTATGACATTTAATGAGAATTTTGTTGAGTCCTAACTTTATAGTAGAAAACAGGTAACTTTTAACCTTTTTTGATGAAGGTGGCTCAACATCAGTGCGTTTGATATAGTTTAAAGTTCAGAAATTTTCTATTAACGTTCCAATAGTTTTGAATTGGATATTAATTCTAACTCAAAATAAATCTTAAATCGTTTCTAACGAATTATAAACGTTGTATGGTTTTGTTTCACTGTTTGAAATTTTCATTTCTGGGTTGCTCAGTTTTCCTTTTTGAAGAGTTCAATAGAAGGATGCCAATTTGGATGGTAATCTTTTCCTCTATAATCTATATTTCCTTTTTGAGAAATGGTAAGTGTTACTTTAATTTTCTTTTGGTGTGAATGAGTGAGAGTTTGTTTCGATTTGGTTGCTCAGTGGTTTTGTTCAAGTTCGTGGACGGAGTGTTCAATCACTTTGGAATTCGGTCGAGTGAATTTTGAATGTTTCGGAAAGAGTAATTTTGTTTAACAACTTGATCTCTCGCAAAATACTTAAAAGTTAGTTTTTCTATATTAAGAGAAGATTTTCATCGTTTAATATTTCTGATTGAAATTCAATTTTGAAACATAAAATTTTTCTTTAAATAAGAATTAATAGTTCCTAGAATCGAAAGTTTGTTTGGAAGATCTACATTTTTTTTATTAATCGAATGTAATTAAAGAAATTGTGATTAACTTTAATCAATAAATTTTTATAAATAGATTTGTTTCATGTTTGTTTTTCGATATTTTTCGGCGAATTATAGCAACAGAAGAACCTTTTACGATAGCTTGTTTTGGGAAAGTTCGTTTTAGTACCTTAGTCAAGCGCTACTGATCTAAATTTAATTTGGATGCCTTCTTTTCTTTTGTTCCAAGCGATTGATATATCGTGGTTACATATCACATGGATCAGCGCTTGTAATATAAGGGAAGACGGTTTCAAATTCCCTATTATTTAACAAGATAGCACGATATCTTTCTGGGCTACTCTGGTTTCAATTGATTGTATGCATTTCATGTAATCCACGAACATGCAGTACAATCGGATAACGTATTTATTCTAGTGTTGACATTCTTCTTTGCATTCGCTACCTATATGAAGAGGGTACGTGATTTAGCTAAAAGAAGCTAATGGCTGTTCTTTGTGTTTCTTCCCTTCCATTCTGGGTCTATTACCTCTTTCTTATTTCTAAAATGAGTTATTAAGAAATACGGGAAGATGTGATAAATACGTTAACATTCCAGGAAGCTTTTAATATTCACTTAATGATGTTTACTCTAGTAATCCTCTTTAATTTTTCACATCTTAATTAAGGCTTGAAATGTAAGTAGGCATGTATATTTTCCTGAGAGTTTGAGAACAATACCGACTAAAATGAAAATTCATTTAACTACAAACTGAAGCAAAGAAACGTAGTTTTTTTTTTATTGTATACATTTTGGGGGGAGGATAGCCTTATTGGTCATATTTTCATTTGTAAGTCTTTTTGCTCATTCTTAAGGCTAATATAAAACAATGATCACCTAAAGATAGCAGCACTACCTCCGAATATGTCTAATATACAATATTTTTATCGTTGCACGAAATTTCAATGCTGCTCCTACAAATTCAAGCCTTAGAGAGTTTAAATTTTTAGGGAAGAAAGTTCATAACCAATTCAAGAATTCGATCAATGCCGATTTTTTTATTTTCTTTTTTGTTCATTGTTATAGGTTTTGATATTCACAAATCAAGCGATTTCAACAATGAAAAAAAAACGAAAATAAAAAAGATCGGTATTGATCAAACTCTTGAATTGGTTATGAACTTTCTTCCCTAAAAGTGAAAACTCTCTAGGCTTGAATTTGTAGAAGCAGCATTGAATTTCATACAACGATAAAAATACATTAGACATATTCGGAGGTAGTGCTGCCATCTTTTGTTGGAGATTTTTGCTTTAATTTAACCTTAAACTTTTTTTTTTTTGCAATATTGTTTATACTTGTTTTTATTTTGCACATTTTTGCTTTCTTCACTTTTATTGGTCAAATTTTCATTTGCAGACCACTTTTTGGTATTTTAAAAAGGTTTTATCTTATTTTGAAACATTGTTTATGTTTCACAAATACACGTTTTATCAAATGTAAATGTTCCAACACAAGTTAAACTACTCTGCATTTAGCGAAAGGCAGTCAAACAAAATATTTGTATTTATTTTTTAAAAAAATACTCTGTACTTTTGTTCTTGTTGTAAGTTTGAATTTATTTGTGCCCTTTTCACACCTTTGGCTCAGGGCGACTTGTTGAAAGTATATCGTATGGAAATAAGAAATCATGAAATTCATAATATTGTTATCTGTATTATAACATATTAGACATTGTCCAGAAAAAGTAGTGATCCCGAAATAAAACCAGGAACTCTGAATATTATTATATTATGATCAAATATTCCATGTTCTGTATCTTAGAACCTGCTAATGTACATTTACATAATTAAGCTTTGAGTTAAATTATTACTCAGGTTTTTACAGAATTCTTCCTCAGAAACATTAGCCTAATACTCGCATTGGATTTTCAAATCAAACCCTGTGTCGACTTCCTTCTCACATCGCCAGATGTCACTCGTAAATGGGACTTAGTTTAGTAAGTTGAGTCGGATGTGAAATCATATAAAGACAAATTAACTAAGGTCTACAATGCTGTGTCTACATGAATCGAGATTGGTTTTTCTATTCCATATGCCAAACTATTACGTTAATTCTTTCATGTTAAAGAATAATTCTTAATAAAGTCATGGTTCTTTACAGCGACGTACGTCACTCATTAAATTAAGACGTTTATCTATTTAAAATTAACATTGTACAGTGACGATCAAAAATTCTTTCCTGCTGGTAAAATTTCTTTTGATAATAACTTCGGAATGAATAGACGATTTGAGTTTTCTGTAGTTTACAGCACATTGGGTCCCTTTCAGTTACAGTAAACCATACTCAAATCGGTTTATCCATTCCAAAGTCATTCGCAAAAGAAGTTTTATCAACAGGAAAGAACTTTTGATCGTGAGTGTACATGTCGATAGTATATGATACTCAACAGTCATCACCAAGTAAGTTGAACGTCTATAGCAAAAGGAGAAAAACACTCTTCTGCTGACATCTACGTTATGGTATCAGTACCAAGAAGTTTCAAGACCCATGGATTTCGGGTCAACTTCCACGAGATTTGTCTATAAAAAATTGATTTTATTCCACTTACTTTCTCGTGATTTTATTCGAAATGGAGAGCTACACAGGGTTTCCGCCAGGATTTTCAATTTGGGGGGTGTAAAGCCAAAAATTGGGAGAGTTTAAGTGGAGTTCTACACTTATTCTATCGATTTTTCACTGAAAACAGTTTTAGTTGTCGAAAATTTACGGGGGTGATGGGTCAGGCGGAATCACTTGTGAGCTATATTTTCAGTAAGTCAACTTACGTTTTCGTTAATTCAAAATGGTAAATGGCATAAGGTAACTTACATTTCCTTTTAGTTAGGATATCTTCAGTGTATTCATCCTGGTCTTCGAATGAACTTACCTAAAATAAAAGAGAGACAGAAAAATAAGTTTTCATTCATTAAATTTCGCAAAGTTACAATTAAAGAAAAAAAAAAGAGAAATTATCTTGGTATTTCGATGGTTTAAACTTCTTTACTGTATCCATTTCTAATTAAGAAAGATCTGCAACACATGGGGGGGCCCAGTGATTAATTAATGCGTGGGTAAGAAGTAAAGGAAAGGGTAGTAATGACCCGAGAAAAGGTATTCACTAACAAAATCTCTTGAGTGAATAATGTTGCCAGACATAAACCTTTTCCCGGAATATTACGTATAATTTCTCTTTCTATTGCTCGTATACGGCACACATTTTAAATCACATAACGTTTCTTTGTTTAATGTTTTAAATTTCGCCAATTTTGAATTGTCCAACTTTGGCTCACGACAGGTTAGTATAAGAGAGACACGTGAGAAGAAAATCGACCCGAGACTAGTTTGAAGGTATCATCTCGGCACTAGCCAGGTGTGAGAGAAGAAAAGGCTGTAGAGAAACCTTCATCAGGATGGATTCGATTCGAACCAAGAACGTTGTGAATGCAAAGCCAGTATTCAAAACACTCAGTCCTGGTCGTTCGGTAAAGCTCAACTGCTCTCACGGTCAATTTTGAGTTTTTGACTGTAAAACTCAAAATAATATAATTGTGTGTGTTTTGGGTAGCAACAGAAATATTGACAATTTAAAAAAGAAAAAAAAATCGTCCAGACCCGTAGTATAATGGTTACAGTCACGGATTTCAGAACGATACTGAGAAGGCATGCAGTTTCGACTCATGGTGCCGGACATACTGACAGCATTTCCAAGGTTTTCGCTCAGTTTCTCCAGGGAATGCCAGTATAGTACCTAGAAACAAGTTCTGACTCATCTCCGCTTCCAGAAGAATGCTCGCCGTGAGACGTCATCTACTGAGTTCGTAACAGATATAGGTCATTACTGCCATATAATGAAAGTTAAAAAGAAGATATTTTTAAAATAATACGGAGAGGATCTATAGGAATTTTTACGGCTCGGAACAATCCTACGTTTATGCTTACGTAGAAATTCGTATCGAATTACTTGAAGGGAAAATAGGAAGATGAAGAAAATCGGACACAACTACAGAAAGGGTAGCTGAAAATTTAAGGAAAAATGAAGAATATTGAAATGTCTTTTAATTACTAAAGATGATGAAGATATTTCTGATGTGGGGATTGGAAATAAGATCCTCCCGCCCTCTACACCACATTTCCAGAACATTTTCATATACTTCAGAGAAATGAAAGCCAGAGTGATGAGTGAGCGAGTGGAACGGAAAATAGGATTTCACATCCACGTGCGAAGGTGTGGGGAATTATCTTAGATATTGATGGTATCAATAAAGAAACTCGTTTTCTTTTCTTTTCTTTTTTTTTTTCGATGTCAAGAAGGAAGAAAATATACGAACAGCCCTTAATCCTTTGAAAATACAGGTGTTCGAAGCTGTTCTCAGCAAGAACAGACTTAGTGTCCATCCATTAAGACTACGAGTGTTACGACCTTCAACATTGAAGTTACAAGAACTTGCCCGTAATTTAACATCAAGGGCGACAGAAAAAAAAAAGCGAAGGAGAAGAGAGTCTTAGACCAGAATGATGGGCGAGAAGGTTGATAAAAGGGAAGAGAGAGAGAGAGAGAGAGTAGGGGGTTCAAATGAAACGATCGCGTACTCGGCTTCATTCGCCCGTCTGAAGAAATTAATTAATTTCAAAGAATAAGAAAATGGCTCTCCCCGTTCTTTTCCTCACTCTCTTTAATCAGGTCATATCAAAGCATCGCTGGTTCTTGCTGCCAGCACCGTTAACGATTGCTCCAGTAAAGGAGAAGGAAGTGACGTCATCCTGGATGGGGTGGAAGGGGTGAGAGCAAATGTGATCAAAGAAGAAAGAAATTGGGAAGGCTTTGTTAGCAAAAGGTCAGAAAAGAGGTAGACAGAGAGAAAGAACGATAAAAAGAAATAAAACGAATAGTATATTACTATCATCGATCTTTCCTTGATTGAAATGAATCCAATTAGATTAGACCTGCTGATACTACTACTATTATTACTATTACTATTACCTCAGTACTCTCTCGTCCCCCTTTTTCCTTTCTCTCTGACTATCAATTACTGTGACCATGTTTGTTCCAAAATGTTTCTTTTTTTTCTCCACCCTGTTTCAGGGCCATGTGATACCATTTGTTAAACTAGTTATGGTCGGAGTCCAATTTATCCATTTCGCTACCAAAACATGATTTATACGACTACAGTGTTTTTCTTCCTCAGGACTCCTACAGAGCGGAAGGCATAGACCATAAAACGTTGACGAAGTTCAGAAATTGGATGTCCACGGTAAATTTTTTGGAGGATAGTCCTGATATTACGACGACTGTTTTTGAATGAAAAGACCCGCTGAGATGATTTAATTCTTGAAATACACACCTTTCCACAAACACCAAAGAAATAGGGCAACTGTTCATGATACACAGAAAAGAGCATAGATGTCTATTTTGGCCTGACCTCCGATCGACCTCACCCTCGAGCACGGAGTTCGTCACCGACCTCTACTCGACCTCATACTTAAAAAAAAAACTTTGCTAAACTTTTATTTTATATGGGCCAGTCTAGTTAGTAATTGTTGACTTCGGCCCTTCACGATTATTCGTCACGTTTAAGTTAAAAGACACCCATGCCCCTGCGGGGACTCGAATCTGGGACCTTCGACTCACACTTCAAGTTGGAGGGGGAGGGCGAATGAGGATGAGGTCTAACCTCTCTAGGACCGACCTCCGGAGGTTGACCATCTCTGGTAAATGGAGGTTGGTTACTTCGCATAGAATGTATAACAATAGACAAATAGTGTACCAAAAAACTATAAAATATTGTAATATTTGTAAACTACAGAAGTCAAGGGGTGCAAATACCATTGACGAATACAAAAAAAGTTTGAGGTATTTTAAAAATATATATATAAACCGAAATATATGTGTCACAAAACTGTCATATTTGTACATGGATACATTAAGGTCCAAGGTTTCTTTGTATATGTGTCACATATAATAAATAATAATAAATCACAGCCATATTCAATCCACTACTGGATGAGGCCTCTCCCCGAAGGGAGGAGTTGGTCTACTACTCCCACGCTAACCAAACGGGTTGGGAGAGGTGTGTCACATATATTTCGGGTTATATAGAGAAGATTATCTGGAACTCTTTTTTTTTTCTTAAATTCTTCATGTCACTTATATCCCTTGGCATCTGGACTAATCATTTATTGGATATAGGCCTATGCTGCACACAACAATATCATACTAGCTTAACACTCTTGCGTCCATCATTATATTAGACATAACTACAGTTGCATATCAAGGATTGACAACTAGAATAGGTTATGTTCATCTTATTGTAAAAGTAGATTGCGTAAACGAATGTTCTTATCCCTTGGAGTCTGTCACAAATTTTAATGTTCAATTGTGAGAGTAAGCTAACGCTTAAAACCAAAATAAAACGTCTATGTCCATTAGCCATTAATCGGTTGTGACACCTGTCTAGTGTCTACTCGCATAATGGTGGAAGATCATCAAATTATCGGGATGCCAATGTGCAGATTGCAGCGACCTAGAGTTCAGTTCTGAAGTAGAGACTTTCACGAAACAAGAACATAAAGCTGTAATGCACGATAGTATTGCTATACCGGATTATGACACTATGGTTAAGGCGTTTCACAGTGACAAGAAAACGGTTAAGAACGATGAACAATTAGAATGCCAATCAATATGGCAGCTAATTGCATCTTGAGTGATTTACAAGCAGTAGGTGTGGAAGTAGAAATTGACCTCAAAGTTATGTTCCCCTTTGTCTGCGATCTTTTTTATTACTATAAGATTACGTCACTGTAGATACATCCCCAAAAATGTGACGCATTTGGAATTATGATTTCAATAGCGATCAATATAATTTCAATTTGTCCTTCAAAATGAAAGAAGTCATGTTGTGGAAGTAAATCTGTCAACAGAACATTCCTGTTCTATGGTCGTCGTTAGAAACGTCAAAACGGAGGATGTTGTGAACATTTGGAAATAAATATATTGAAGAATATAAACAGTTCTGATTCTTTTATTCGTTTAACCAATTTACATTTTGTAGAATGTGCGTAAAGTAAGTTCTGACCTTATAGCAGTGATTATTTAGTGATTATTTGGTAACAAGATGCTGGTCGAGACTGGCAACAGTGCCCAGGGGTATTGGGGAAACGGCGGTAAGAAAACAGGGTTGTGAGAAAAGTTCCTGACAAAAGAATTATTAGTGTCGACGTAGTATCACAAGTGATCATATATTATTAATAATAAGAAGTGAACTTCAAAGCGTCGTGCAGGATTATAGACGATACATAAATTAGCGGACACAGGAGGTAAGGTAGAAATAAGATAGTGAAAAGTGTGCCCAGAATATTCTACGCGCAAGCAATGGCAGGAATGGAAATTCTGTAAAGTGTTTCAGTGGTGCTTCAAATAAAAAGATTGTGTGCGCAATAGTTGGCTTAACAATCCTTTTGTCCATTGTAAATGTTACATTTTAACCTCCATCGCTGAGTCACTCTATGTGAATGAGAACCAAGGAAACTCGAGATACGTCTAATACACTTATAACCTGACTGTGTCACAAGTCGTCTGGCGAAAGGAATAGTGAAGATAGAGAACAAGGCCTGATTCTTGGTTTCAGTTAGTGAAACTAAAATAAAAAAAAAAAATCGGAAATCTATCAGTATGGTCGGCAGCAGGATTCGAACCTACGGGCTTCATCAATGTTGATGTCAAGTTCACTACACCACCGGAGATAACTTCCCACATAGCAAAATGACGTCTCAGGGATATCTGACGGATCTCCTGGCAGGATATCGGGACGTCCGTAGGACGTCCTGTTTAAGTCCCGTTTACATCCATGGGACGTATAGTTATAATTAATCCTTCGTATAACTATACGAAGGCATATCCTTCGTATAGTTATAATTAATTAAATAATAATAATAGTAAGGTCGATTTAATTTATAGAAATTCCAGGTAGGTAATCCCGCACGGCTTTCCGGGGGACATCCAGGGGACATCCATACGGGATGAACTGTTTGTATTGCCCACAGAGTTATCCCACGGATGTCCTTAGGACATCGCTATGGGAGCAGGACCATTCTGACGGTAATGGGATCTAAATGGGACGTCCCAGGGATGTACTCTGCTATGTGGGTTCTGTTTGTCAGTAAATTAAAAAAAAATGTGTGTCGAAGGAATACCACAATTTGCGTCCAAATCTTCTTATAAATGACGAAACAAACAACAGTAACTAAGAAAAATAGTTTTGTGTATCCTGTATTTTTTTTATTTTATTGTTGGTCTCATTCATATTTTTAAAAACGGAAACTTCCAGAGGTTTTAAGTAGACACACGTTGTTGCACTGATCCAAAATACGCAACATCGTATTCAAATGCGAAGTCTCTTTTGACAGCAGATTTACTAGTGGAACATAACCCTACGATTCCCGGTTATGCATAATTTCATACGAGTAGAGAAGTAAAGTTTTAATCTCATCTGAAATGAATTAACAGCACAAAGAGCATATTTAACGAAAGCCGGAAGAGTAATTTGGTTTTAAAAGCATTTTGCCGAACAGGTTGACTGCATAAATACACATCTTTCGATTTGCTACGAATATTGTCCAAACGAGACTTCTAATCCTGTCCTTAAACTCTGAATTCTAAAAGGATAAATTATATCTGAATACGAGTGAGCAGAGTGAAAGAAACTAATGTTTTAATTATTGAAAGAAATTTTGAGCTGATTTGTATTACAGTAAGATAATTCGTTAAATTAATCTCCTCTTTAATTATTTACACATGGATGAAAGATAAACAATAATTGCTTCGTAGCTCCCGTTCTGTTTATGACTTAATAGCAAAAAAGGCGCATTTTAACACAACACTGGAGTCACAGCAATTTCACCTAATTTGGGGATATTTGGTTAAAAGCCTGGTAGATAACTGAATTGATACGGCCATGTTCAGTGTTATCATTATATTGACATCCCCATTGTGTTGTTTTGTGCGGCATTACCAAATATATTTTACTAAAAAAGGCAAATTAACCAATAGTATATTAAATACTTAAAAATGGTCGCTAGTGATGAGTTATTATTTTAAAACGTCTGTAAAGTGTAGGCCTATATAGTTAATATAGTGTGTGACGACAAGGATACAAGATCATGATGCTAATAACAGTTCAGAATAAACTTATTGTCAAAATATATTTCAAAAAACATTTTCGAGATTATTGTATTCACTGTACCTTAGTGAATTTATGCCAGTACTTTCGATGCTAGAACTTAGTTATGTCAAGACTCCGTTCCGGTCCAACTTCTGCACTGAATATTAGCTTAACACCCCCCAAACTGAAAATCCTAACAGAATCCCTGGTGTAGCAAATGGAAAATACAGTCTAACAAAAACTGTGCTCTCTTCACGCAATCTATATGGTATTTTTTTTTCTAACAACATTTTACGTCAGTAGGTGTCGCTGACAGTTGAACAAACAAAATTTGTACACATTTGATATATATTTTTGGGCTTGTCCTGTTTTTATTACCAACAATTCAATTTATTGTATAATGGTCATTTTGAATCCTGGAATCAACCACTTTGTTATGTAACCCATCAGTCATTAAAGTTAAAAGTGTTACTTTCAGACTATCTCTACGAAATCATCTTAAATAGTAACAATAAAATGACTTGGGGAGAAAATACTACCGTAATTACGGTGTAGATCACCCCGCCATCTTGGTAGGCACTTTCTATTGATTTACATGGGAATTGTTTTACTCGTCTTATATCTTTCAGGAGCATACTTTTAACTTCTGTTTTCGCCCAGTTTATCGTCATGTTCTCTTTTACTCATGCTATTTTATAGAAATGCAATATTTTACACACGAACAGTATAATTTCCCATTAACATATTGTGATTTATATAGCCAACTATTAATAATACATTATACTTATATATTTGAAGAAACTTCACAAACCAAAACTTTACAAGAGTCAAAATAACCACCAAGACAAATTTTGTGAAAGCAGAACTTAAATATTCTACTTCCGAGAGGCATAAAATGAGTAAAACAATTTCCGTGTAAATCAATGGAAAGGTCATACCAAGATGGCGGGGGTGATCTACACCGTTAATAAATGTATTGAATGGTTTATAGTAATCCAGGAATATACTAACTGTAAAATACGGGAATGGTGATATGGGTAAAGCAGTTAACCATGGAATCCTTGAATAAATGTTACTAAGCAAAGCAGAAGAAGAGATAAATTTTCTCACAATAATTATATTTGGTTGTACTTCACCATAGTACTGTGCTAGTGCATCTTTGTGCAATGAGTAATATATGCTTTTAATGATGACAAACCAGTATAGGTAACGTCAAGAGATATCTTTGATTTTTTTCGACACAAAGGCAAATTCCTTCAGTGGTCTAGTGGCTAAAGTCAGCGCGCATCATTAATTGAGGTGACTGATATCCTTGCTGTTCTTTAATTAACATTTCAGAGCTTCCTCCTTTAGCTCCTTAAAATTAATAATTTTAAATCAGAAGAGGTTCAGTTTCTTCTGAAGTCGACCATTCTGACCGAGGATTTCTTCTGGTGTCCCTCAGGTGTAAAAGTCGAATACTGTGATGGAATCTTAAACTGAGGGCTGAGTTGCAATACTCCTATTTTCTTGTATTACATACAGAGTACATGTTAAGGGAAAAGCTCCGTCATGATATTCTTTCTGTAAATGTCACTAATGTTTATTTTCTAACATTATTTTTTTTTCTAACAATGTGTAATCTATAGGTTTAAATAGTTATTTTATTATTTCTTGGTTGGCAACATTATCTCTAGCTTTTGATTTTGCAAGTTGGTCTAAGTTCCTATTACGAACGTAGAGAAATTTTAACCACAGATCTACCAAGAATGTCAGTCGAACCGTACATTTATTTAATATTACACTAGCCTTGCCATATTACATGTAACATCACAATGTAGTTATAAAAAAATGCTTTTAAAAATTTCTTTAAAAAAAATAATCTTGTGGTTACTTTTGTTCTATTACGAAAGCTTATTGAGGCGAGAACATAATAAGATTAGGTTAGGAAAGTTTGTTCTTCTTCTTCATCGTTAAATCGAAGACTTGGACTATAAAATAGAATTTTCTCGATGAAATCATCGTTTCCAGTTGCCTTCTCTTTAAGTTTCCCCCTTATTTTCCTATTGTCTGGATCTCTTCTGCAAGAAATTCAGGAAAATTTAATCCTTCAATTAGTGGGGGGACCATAATTTCATATTCTTCCCTCCACATAAACGCTGACGTAAGAATTCAGAAATAGAGAAAAAACGAAATTAGACATATGTATGTACACACACACACACACACAAACTATATAACTATATAATACACACAGCAAGAAGACGAAAGTGGAAAAAAAATCCCTTTTACTGTAGTCAGAATTAAGTAATTCAATTCGAATTCAATTACTGTAACCCCATATTATGATGTGAATGAAAGGGTCGGGAGAGGGAATTTATTTAAAAGAAAAAGGAAAACAAAGCGTCCCTCTCTGTTTCCAGTTACGCACACTCTTTTCTATACAAGGCACACAATATTTTTTTTCACTTTGGTCCTGACTTTTGAATTAATAACACACACGTCTCCATATTTTTTTTCTTTCTTTTCACGAATCTCAGTTTGTATGATAAACATGCGAAGGGCGGCAGCACGCTTACTCTCGGCTATGTACCAAAATGTAAGGTTCCATAATACAGGGGGGGAATATTAATATCATAACAAAAGAGAAAAAAATGCTTTTCTGTGTAGCGGTGGTGGGGAAAGATGCTAAAAGCAAACGCGGGGGAGTCTCCCCCTCATTCCCTCCGCCATTTCTCCCTTCAACAGTATGCATGCTTGATTACTCCCATAGCTTCTATTCGGGCATAAAGATCTCGTTAAAAAGTAATGAACACATTGTTCTCTCGTTGCCTGGTTCAGCTTCAGCGTCTCCACTGCTCTTGGACCCCCACTTTTGTCCGCTTCGTAGGGCAAGCAAGCGACCTATCCGCCTAATACAGGATAGCGTTGGCAGCTCACTGAGGACGGGTATAGAACTCAAAAACGACTCCACAGAGAGGACTCTTCTACAGGGGGTGCTCCGCCGGAACACATATCCGGGGTAGGACACGATCCGTAACATAGACGGAAGTGGCTCCTTATTCTCTACTTTTGCCCTTTCCCCCACCCCCTCCACCACACAGACATATATGTTCTCTCTCTATCCACGTATGTGAATGTATGATTGTAGCTGGGTTATCAAAAAATCTGTCTGCAACTGCAAAAGATTTTTTTTTTTTTTTAGCATGATGCATTGCACATAGATACAAAGTTCAAGTTCTGATTGTGTCCTTTACTATTTTTTTCCATACACGAAAAACATGAATGAAATGAAGAAGCCACGCGTCTGAATACGTATCGGGGGGCCCTGGTTCAAATCCTGGCCAGGACGCTGGACACTTTTCTTCGTACTTCTATGCCTGCCGCTCTGAGGTGCACTGAGGTTCCTATTAAATTGCGTACCTTAGTGTCCATGGTGGTGAGTGGAGGGATCGTGGGTTAGATCCCAGCGACCGACAATCCTGACTGAGGTTTTTCCAGTTTTTTCCCCTCAGTAACAACAGGAAAATGCCAGGATGACACCTTCAACATAGGCCCTGGCCGACACCTTCCCGAATCCTTTCCCCTCCCTTATCCCGGCCTAAGCCTTAGATGCCTAAAGGCCATTGTATTCCTAGACTCTTTGGGAGGTAAAGGCGGTCGATCTTGGGACTGACCAGTGACCATTCCCTCGCACAGGGCATCCCTTTACATTTTTTTACCTTCAAGGGATACCCGACGTAAAGAAGGTGAAATAGAATAGGGTGCATAAGCGCTAGTAATATTCCCTCATAATTGGGAAGTTTCAGGTTCCAAACCAGAGCCCGGTCAAAATATCTTCGTAGTTAAAATAAATATCTTCGTAGTTGAAATATCTTCCTAGCTCTATTTCAATATCACCAGGTGAATAGTGGGAGAGAGCCTAGAATAAATTATTTCCTCCTTTTTTACGAATTTGAATTAATTTAATTTACTGATTTCAGAATTAGAATTATTATTTTAAAGCCTTCTGCCAACTTTAGCATAGGCCGAATGAAAGATAAAGAGATGAATTGGTGGAGTGAAGATAGCGCGAGAAAACCCGCGCACACGGTGTTTGTCCACCACAAAGCCCACATAGCAGGAGCAGGGATCGAACCCACGATCCCATGTACTAGAGGTGAGCGCTCTACCAACGGAGCCACCGCTGACCATTTAAATGTCTATGGCTCAGACCGAAAAAAAAGCAGGGGAGAAGGATGCGGGAAGGAGTTGACCAGGGCATAAGTTGAAGGTACTATCAAGACATTTGCCTGGCGTTACTGAGGAACCCTTGTTACGAGCGAAAGAATTAAGAATCCGTCTAGATCTCTCTGGAATTGATTGATATTTTTTTGTACTTTCTATTTCAGAATAAATGTTTCTTCTTTATCTTTCTCTAAACATTTAATAGTGGAGAAATGACCTTTTCGATATTACTGATTCAGCTGGGTTTTGTAACAACACAAGTGTTGGCAAAAATGTTGAAATGATATACCGACCATGGTACTCGTATCGTCTGAGGCGTCAAGTCAGTATCTCCAAGGTTCTGGACTCGAATCCCGGCTGGGGCATGAATGTTTGTGGAGTTTATAAACTTAACAGCGAATAGAATGGAGACGGGTCGAAGCCAATGGATACTAAAATGGTAAAAAAACACTACAGTTTAAAAAGAAAGCTATTTTAGAAATTATATGCAAACCTAGCCTTACTGCATAGCAACTCTAGGTAGTATAGAACTGAGAACAACGATTACTATGAAATGTAGAGAAACAGTGCCTCTCAATAGGCAGCCCGCGCGCCACACCTGGTCTTAATGGATATTCCGGTTGCCCCGCCATTAAAACCATCAGATGTGAGAAAATCGATAAAAAAATAAACAATAAGATATTAAATAAATCAATAAGTTCTGCTTCAAAATTTCCCACTTTACTGAGAAGAGTGTTGCTCGTTTGGAGCGCTGTAAGCCGTTATAATTTAAAGTCCGCTAGATGGCAATGGCGTCGCTTCGCAAAATATCAACGACATTACGTGGGTCCGCTACGTTTCGGCGCTACCATTTTGGCGCAGGCTACGTTTTGGCGCTACCGTTTCGGCGCCGGTTCAGTTCGGCGCCAAAGTGAGAAAAACGGAAATTATTAACATACCTTATGACATAGTAATGTACTTTATACTTTTACTGTCCTCTGACGACAATTGATGATCAATGAAGTACTTAAAACATTATTTCTTGTACTCTGCTTCTAACAGTTTTGAAGCATTATTTACGTTGCACGGTCTGAGCCAAAGATGCCTAAATGACTTAAGTGGCTGGAATTTGTCTGTTATGTACAAGGGCGCCAATAAGATATATTGCTTTTCTAATTTAAATATAAAGTTTTTTGTACATTTTTAACGTAAGAACTTTTACTTTTGCTAAACCTAAACAAGAAATGCATAAGATGGGGGTAAGTAGTGACTATTCGAGATGAAAAAAATCGTCAATAAAGTCATTTTTGGGACTGCTTCTGACAAAGTTTTGAAGCATTATTTGTTTTCACGGTTTGAGCCAAATATGCCTAAGGGCCACAAGAGGACAGGATATTTCTCTCGTGTACAAGGGTGCTAAAGATTTGGAGGTTCCATTCGTAATATAAATAGAGAAATTAGTTAAAATGGTAGTTTAACCTCGACCTGAGATTAAACTTCAACCTCGACTTCGCCGTCGGAGTTGAACCTCGACCTCGAACCTTGCAGTTTAACATGACGTTCCTATCTGTTTTATATGTATATATAAATTGTTCCAAAGGTATGCAGAATGCATTGTAATTAAATATGAAACTTATTTTCTTTGAATATAAAATAATAAATTGCGCCATTACGAAATTACGAGTAGCGCTCCTGAATCCTGT
>JAGDQP010004124.1:7693-40252 GCA_022664845.1 Lepisma saccharinum | reverse complement strand
AAACATACATTTTGCTTCAAAACTTTGTCAGACGCGGTCCCATTGTGTATTTTTTCTATATGTATGTTTTGAACATCAACTAACCTTTTAACTATTTCATTGATCATAAAATGTTGTCAGGGACCCCGTAAAAGTAAGAAAACAAAACGTTCTTTTCCTAAGTAGCACGAAAAATTGAATAAAAACAAACGTTTCTTTCCGGTGACCATTTTTTTCCGTTTTTTTAAAACACTACGTCTGTCGCATCTTATGGACCAAGTTTTTAATACCTCTTTAATACAATAGTTTCCCTGATGTGGGACCCGATCAGTTCTGCGCCGAACCGGTAGCGCCGAAACGGCGGCGCCGAACTGATCGGGTCCCACATTACGTAGTCCTATTAAATAGTTCAGTTTTTCTCTCTTTTCTGAAAAGAAGAAAAAATAAAATATTTTGTTATGGTCATTAATCGTTGTCTCCCGCAAACTTTATATACGGTAAGGTTAGGTAATTTCGTGACATATTGCATTTTGCTACCCATGGCATTACAAGAATTTATCGAGTTACAACTATTACGCAAAATGCAGGAAGTACTTGTAGAGCCATCGGGAGGCGAAAATTTTAATTCGATAACTGTTATTAATGTCGTGGGATAGCAAAATCTAATGTATCACGAAAATAGCAAATAGATCGAAATTAGCAAACAACATGAATTCAGCAATGTTACTAAATTAGCACATAACTCCAAATTAGCGATTAACACGAAATTATAAAATATCACGAAATTAGCAAATAACACGAAATTAGAAAATATTACGAAATTAGCAACTACGACGAAATTACCAATGTTTAACTAAAATTAATACAAATGGTTCCTTCAAAAATGAAATTGAGAATTTCTTGTGGCCTAGAAATGGCTGAAACGGGGATAGAATCTGGATCTTTTGGTGCTGGTCATTTTTTTAACCAACTGATCTACGTACGTAGAACACAGAATGTACAGTAGAACATGTAAAATATTCGTAAGTACAAAACAGGAACAATTTGGCAACACCGGAATAATATACGCGATAAGCAGAACATATAAAACCTTCCCGTTAAATTATTGGCGAATACTGATTCCTTGTTACCACATTGTGCAACCTGTCAAGTTTAGAATGTGTACTTTATCTATTTTCTATGAATCTGGGTGTACGTCATTCATCTCCTTGTATCCTAGATAGCATAGTAAGCTTGATTCAAACTTATTGTAAGTTTGGCATGTGAAATGTGAAAGCTTACATCAAGCTTGTCATGACACGTCTGCAAGCATAATCAACTTGAATCATACTTACTAATGTGGCATCTGACAAGCTTACTGCAAGCTTACCATATCAAGCTTGTTACAATATGCGCAAAACAGGGTTGTAATGACAATAGGGGCAAAATATATCGACACAACTGTCTTCATTCAGCTTCAGTTAAACTTGCAATATCAAGCCAACTTGGTACAATCAATTACAAATTTAAATCAAGCTTGTTACATCAATTGTAAATACACACAAACGAAAATCAAGCATGTTATAAGCTAGCGTTTAGTGGTGTATTCTGAATTCACAGCTTGGACTACCACTTGCGAAAGTAATAAAATTTACAAAGAGGGTACGGCGGTCACACATAGTATTGATGATAGGTGTTCTGGCCTTCCTTTCATGTACATTAATATTATTTGTGCAGATTAAAATATTTGTTCCAAAGTTTAGACTGCTGTGGTAGCCTAGATAACCCATAGAATACGCTCCTGCTTCGTGCTACGTGGGATATTGAGGAAGTTCTCTGCAAAGGAGATTGAGACATTCTCTCCACTTCTTTTACACATTACTAATACTTTCTGATCACAAAAACCTACAAAATTTCATTGAAAATGTAAAAAAGTATATAAAAATATAGCATGTAGGCTATATGAGAATATATATTTCTCTGTGTAAATACATTTGTAATACTTTAACTTGATTATAAGGAATATGAAAATAATGAAAGTAAACCAAATATTAGTTAACAATTCACAAGTATAACCATCGAAGTTAGTTTCCGAAGGCTGGAGGGTTATTTTATGATGAAATCAATTTAAACTCAGCAGGAGTCATTAACAATTCACAAGTTATGGGATTATGGGACTTGTGAACGATGAAGGGTTACGGTTTAGCAAAGCGAGTATTTTGGCTGCAATGGTTTGGTTGAAAGTTCAGTGAAAGAGAGAGGGGAGTGGTGGTGGTGGGGGAGAGAAAAGACGGTAGAGTTGAATATTTAAGAGAATTTTTTGAAGTAAAAAAAATCACACTCACAGTATCTACAGTGTTTGAATAAATCATTTATTTAACGAACTTGATATATTCTAAAATTCTCTTCAGTATGGAATCAGTTTAAGTTATTCGTAACAGCGAAACGAAGGAATTACAACTTCACAAATTATCTACAAGGTCTATTTGGATTCAGAGTTGAGACATATCTTTCCTTTTATGTAACGGAATTTTCGAAATTCCCGCTGAAACTTAAGGATGCACTCAGTCCGTGGAAACATATCAGTTTTGTGTGCTATTTTCAACACGTAAGGTCCAGGAACGACTAACATAAGCTCTGTGTTATAGTTTCAATTCGGTGGACTATTAATATACAGCTAACAGAGTCGAGTGTTATTTATTTTTGCCTCTATTTCGAGTTTCACGAATTATACATGCCAATTTGTAAAATACAAATCAGTAATTTAGCTGTTTTTAGACTTCAATATTTCCACCCTGTTAACATTAAAAGAGGAAATAAAATGTTAAAAATGTAAAAAAAAAGATGCATTTATTCATAAGTAGTAAAAAAGGAAAGCAATGTAGACCCTACTTAAGAATGAAAAAGACTTTTAAAAAGCTTAACCTCGGTGAGATTTGAACCCGCTACCTTCCGGCCAGTTATCCATCGCCTTATTTTCTCAGCCAGCCGGCCAACTGTAAGAGTACGCCTTCAAAATGGTTTCTTTCGTCTCGTCAGGTACTTAAGATCAACATTCAAAGATTTCTTGTACATATCTTAATCCTGACGTCTTCTGGTATGATTCTTGTCACTGAGAAAAGTTTTCAGGTTTTCTGTTGTCATTTTTAACGAAACGCAATAAATTTCCCAGTATGACTTCGTCTTTTTGATAACCTTCTTGGTTGCAAATGGCGGAGAACAAACTTGACTAGTAGCCATGCTGAATTGTCAACCACTCTAAAAAAAAGAAGAGAAATCGCTCATTGTGAACCACTCTAAAAAATGAGAAATCTCTCAAGTTTGAAGAATAAATTTCATCCTTAAATGTTCGGAATTTCATCTAGAAAGATCACATTTTCCATCAAAAGCGAGAGCGCTCATTCACTCTTTTGGATTGAAAAGTCCGCTTTAAAAGAGTGGTCCCTCATTCCGCTCTAAGAAGAGGAAATATTCCGCTCTTCCGAATTTAGTATGAAGTGTTAGATGTTAACATAAGTCAGGGAATACAGAACAAAGTAGGTAAATTAAGACAGACATTTTTAGCTGTGTACCAAATACTATAGGAAATATGGTATATATCTCATCATTAATATTCTGCTGCCGAAAGCGCCGGAAAAGACCCGTTAAGCTCTCTCCATTTATACCTTTATTGCTCTGTCCTTGTCTCAGTATATGATTAATCTTCCTTAATACTGTTCAGGAGTTGGATTCGTCTTCTTCATCTTCCTCTTTTCCTTAAAACACACTTTCAATTGCATCACTTAGTATACAACCTCGGCGCAGTCAATGTTCTACCCAGTTTTTTTCCTCCTCTTTATTACTCCCAGTATTGTTATTCTCTTTCGCACTTCCTCATTAGGGATCTCCTGTGTCTACCTGTCTTTTTACATTCTTCTTCATATTTACGTTTCGAAAGTTTCCTCTGTTTTTCTTCGCCTTTTCGTAACGTCAACATTTCCGCTCCATATACTAATACTCCATTTGAACTTCGTGTTAATAAAAGGCTTTCTTCGTCATTTATGTTTACTGTAAAAAGGATGGACTTCTTTTATGTTTAGATCAGCTTAATGAATCTTATTTTGGTAATTGCATGCAGTGATTCCGCCAGACCATCCTTGTGGGGGTGTCATCCCACAAATTCTCGACAATACCCCTCTAACTTTAATTTTTTTTGTAGTGAAAATATCGATAGAAATTGTGCAAAACTCCACTTACACCCTTTCAATTTTGATTTTACATGAAATTACATACAAAAAAAAAAAAAAAATCAAAATCAAAATCCTAGCGGAAACCCAGATTACATGGATATTATTTCACTTCGGATTAGTATTTAACATTGGGATACTATGAGAAGGACTTAGCACTGTCATATGACTACAATTAACTTTGTTATTCATCTTACACCAAATTATTCCTTTGCCTTTTGTACGTGAGCAGTCTATATATTGTTTTCCACACATCTTTTAATAAATAAGCAGTGTTTATATACAGTGTGTAAGGAAAAGATGGGTACAAACTTTGGGAGATGAATACCGACATTAAAACAAGAAGAAAAATGTTCATATAAATATGGGTCGAATTCTGCTTCGTTTCCGAAATACAGTTTTGTAACTTGAAGCCAAAAATCGACTCCTCGCAATGGTAAATACCTACAATGAATAGTTTGCCATTAGTTTCAAACGATGCACTACAATAAAATATAGTTTTCGATAGTGATTTGCATCAATACGGTGGATATTAGGAATTAAAAAGTGATGCCATAAGGTACTCAGTGTTGCCAACCTGGTATAGCGTTTTATTTTCTCAAATGACATTACACCAGTTTATTGAAAAAATGGTATCGTCTTATGATCCTCCTATAACATTCACAGTTTGCAACACTGAGTTCTGCGCTTCACATATGTTGTTTGCCCTCTCTAGATAATACCACTTATCCAATAAACTTGTGTAAGCTGAGTGTCATTTGAAAAATAATAAAAGATATACCTGGTTGGTAACACTGGGATCACCCATTGGTATCACTTTTTAACTCCTAATATTTTCAACATCGGCCCTTATTCCGTTATCTTTACTCAGAAGTTTCAATGGAGGGTATGCTCTCCGAGTGACGGTATCACTCAGATTTGAGATAAACTTATGTTGCATATGCCTATATGACCTATTGATTGATGTCCAGCAGAAATGAGTACACATGTGATAGACATGGGCTCAGAAGACATAATAAAATAAATGATAGAATATTAATAAACAAAAGCAAGGACACAATAATGAAATAACAGCGAACATTAACATTGAAAAAAGGAAAACAGCTAAGACAGTAAAACAGATCAAAGGTGTAAGGGGGCATATGGAGTTGCGCGATACCCGAAAAAGGAATTTCTCTCATTTTAAGAACATGGGGATTAGAAGAGAGTTAAAGAATACTTCTTGGTCAATGGTTCAATATAGAGCTAAATAAGGCTACCAGAAATAAATGGTAAAAATCGTGGGAGTGGAAAATCAGTTTGGTGACTCATTGCGCCGATTTTTTTTTATTTTATTAACTTCTTCTTTTTTTTATGGTTCTTCATTTTATACTTTACCCTGTTTCTATGAGGTCAGAGATGTTGATGGCTTCAGGTAACGTGGAAACCATTAACAACCATATCCAGGAGTCAAACTCCACGTAAAGAGTAATAATAATAATAATAAAATGGCAGTCGCTTCCGATTTTAATATTTATTTAGATCGCATTAACACAAAAAATATTCATTCTGTGCATCCATATGTGTGGGCACTGAAAATGGCCAAATCCACCTCCCCCACCCAAAAATAACACTGAAACAAGGGAGATATATATATTATAAAGTTGGGTAAGAAGAATTTGGAACAGGAAGGAACTTTCCATCAATGGATTCTAATGCGACTGAAAACTCAACGAACTCTGCTTCCCTTTTCTTTCCTAACATATGAGCGTCTATGAGTGAGTAGTAGCGTGTGTATGTGTATGGGAAATAGATTGAGGGGGGGGGGAGGATGTATGAATGTGTGTGCGGTGTAGCCAGCACATCCAAATTTCTTGCTCCATTTGAGTTATGGCGAGGGGACCGGAACTGCTGAGGACATAAAATCAAGTGGAGGAACTTTGGCTTACGTCATCTCAACCTTCTCCTTCTTTCTCTTTTTCTCTCCATATCTTTCTTTTTTCTTCTTCGGTCTTCCCCAATTCCATTTCCCCTGTCTTCTTTCTTCCCATCTTTTTCATCATCTCCCAAAAATCTACTCCTAAATAAGGTTCCCTTACGTCTTCCACTTCGTCATCTTCTCGTTTTTTTTTTTCCTTTAGGTATCTCAGAGGCAGTGATCTTACGGAAGATGAGAGAAACTTTCCCCATATGCCTCGACTATAGAGGCCAAATATTCTCCCTGAAGGAAAGATTAAACCTCGTTTCCCGAGTGCGTGTTTTGTACACTGCAGAGTGTGCTATTAGGTATCTGATTCTACACTGACAAGGGCAAAATGTCAAGATCATTACATCGTACAAGGTGATATCCCATCCTTTCAAGTTTGGATGTTGTCGGGATTAATTCCAGAGAGAGTAAATGGCACTTACTTTGCTCTCTCTCTCGCTCTATATCTATGCCTATGTATGTATCTCTTTATCTAAGTATACATCTATTTTATAACATTAAATCTGTTTCTTGATTCATTTGATAGCTTTAGTGCAAGGGTTGATTAAAAGTTTTGAATCTGATTTTGTACATATTCATGATTTTCTTATAAGAAAGTGATTTCATCCAAAATTATTAAATTCCAATCGAAAAGAGTGATTTCCAACGAAGCTTCCTTGCTTTGGATAGAAAATGTGAACTTTTTAGATGAAATTCCGACTCTTTACGGATGTAATTCATACTTCAAACTTAAAAGGGCGATTTCTCATATTTTTTGGGTGGTTCACAATGCATCACGAGTACTAGTAAAGTTTGTTTTCCGCCATTTTTTACTGTGAAGGTTATCGAAAGACGAAGTCTTACATTGAAATGAATCCCGTTTAGTTAAAACTGATGACAAAAGACCTGATAACTTTTCTAAATGATAAAAACGTACGAGATGACGTCAGGAGAAAGATATATACAAGAAATCTTTGAACGTTGTTCTCAAATATCTGACGTAACTAAAGAGACTCTTTCCAAGGTGTTCTCTCGCAGTTGTCCGACTAGCCTAGGGGATAAAGCGTTGGATCGCTGTCCGGAAGGTAGAAGGTTCAACTACCATCCAGGTAAAGTTTTTTTTCTTTTTCATTCATAGAAACATTACTTTTTTTTCTTACTACTTATGAATAAAAGCTTGATTTTCCTTCTTTTTACATTTTCAACATTTTATTGCACGGAGCTTTTCCATTTCCTTGGGTTTTTCTAACTTTCTCTTTTGTGCCCCGAGAAATACCCTAGGATCACCATTTCTAAGACGTGACAAGTTTAGGACATAGCTACCAGCCCGTGCTTGCTGAAGTGAAAATCGACAGAAATTTAAGAATATTATCGCGATTTCAATTGAATCGCTTTCCGAAAATCCATGGAATTTCTCCAAAACAAATCGAAGAGATTGTGTGTCAAGTACTGTTATGTGATACAGTAGATCACAGTGCTTGGAACATTAGTCAACGTAAATCAATTGACTCGACTGCAAGTTGAGTGAAAATTTCATTTATTTTACGACTCTGGAAAAATAAATCAAAATATTGCATAGGTTAGTATTATTTTAAAGATATATTTTCATTTTCCCTTTCATATCCTTTAAATATAGAAAGAAGTAAAAGATGACATACGCAGCACCAAATACAGATAACACGAATATATATGTCGTCCTCGCGGAAGTATTACTGCAAACTGGATGACGTCTAAGGAGAGCCTATGCGAACCGCGTGTGCAATAAAAGAAACACCGAACCTGACTTACGTAATCTAACCTTCGGTCACTAATTTTATAAAATTTCTTAATGCGTATACATAAGAAAAGAAAAATGTTATTTTTTCTTTTAGAAGATGTAAATATTATCGTCAGGATTCGATCCCAAGTTCTCCCGATCAGCTTTCCGATACGTTAACCACTAAACCAAGCTAGGAACACTCGGCAAGGAGCTATGTCCCCTTATACAAGTAATACACCAAAGCTAATTGTTCTTCTTATAACACAAAAAAACGTCAAACCTAGACAAGAAAAAAGCTCCAAACCTAGACGGAAAATAAAACACCAAATCTAGACGAAAAACACCAAACCTATTCGAGAAAAAAGCTCCAAACCTAGACGGAAAATAAAACTCCAAATCTAGAAGAAAAACACCAAACCTAGACGGAAATAATACTGCAGCGAGAAGATCCCAATATATTTTACAATGGTTTTGTAGGTGTATGACGGAAGCTGGAAAAGAGGTCATAAGTTGCTTTTTCTATCTCCGCCAGAACTTGCTGAAATCCCAAATAGCAATTTTGATATAACTGAAAAGTGAATCAAGCTTTAGTTGACAAGTGCGACAGCTTGATGCAAGGTTAGTAATTCAACCCACAAAGGTTTAAGCTTGAATTAGACTAGTTGTTCCAACAAGTTTTGTTTGATGCTTGTTTATCAATTTCAACATTATATTAAGTTTGACAAGTTCAAACGAAACGACTGACAACCATATTACAAGTTGGCATGCTATCTGAGTTTCCATTACGTCAGAAATCTTCGTTGCCATGACAACCGCCAGAAATTTTTCCGAAACAGAGGGGCAACCACGCTGGGAGTTGATGGGCGGAAAATAAGCACTCAAAACAATGACCTTGAAATCCTTCAGGATTGTTGAATACTTTGATGATGAACCTACTGTTTCCAAGAAGTTTCTTTCCTCTCCATCAGATGTCTCTGAGTCCAATAGCATATTTTCTTTAAACAGCCTGATAAATTCTAGCTTATGATTAGTACATGTTGCTATATTTCAGCTAACAGGAAATCCTGAACCAATCGCAGGCAACATTTCAATTAACCAGGTTCTTTAAGGAAATAAGCTATTGAGGCAAGAGACATCTACCGATGGACCAAGGAAGTTACTCATAGTGCGGAGGAAACACTGGACACTTTTTTGTGTATGACTGTGATTCTCTGTCCCTAAACTCATCGTCGAAGGAGACGAGAATGCTAATCAGTGATTCATGTGTGTCGCTTAATATGACACTTCCGGGCAACGAATGCACGCAACTGATTTTTTTCTTCCAATTCAGTGAGCTGATGGCAACTGATGCCTCGTGGAAATAACTAACGCAAGTTTGAGATTTCTCGATGCTTTTCCCTTCTAAGGTACGCAAAATCACGAAGTCCAGAAAATCCACTGCATTATACACATCAAATTGACTTCCTCACATGACGCCATCGCTGTCTAGCTGTAATGGATCTAAAGTAAGGTTCTCGACAGTTTGCGTCCGGGCTGTAAGGAAGTTAAGGAACAGGAATTATGGCTTGCTTAGCGGACATGATGGAGGGAAGGTTACGATGTTGACATTTTTTCTTCCTCAATCTTCTTTCTGTGTGTTGATTAGCGGTGTCTTTATTGCGCGTTTGTGCGCAGTGTTACTGCGCAGGCATAAATTCTCCTTTCACAGACTTCATTCCATTCTATTAGAGTTTACTAAGCTCCAGACATTGTCATTATGCGAATGGGATATCTTATACGCAGTTAGCTTAAACGTCACAAAGTTTCCATGGCAACAGCTCTCTCGACAGCCATATAGATAAGCCAAAAGAAACCTGTGTGAATCCAGAGGCACATTCTTTCAAAATCACGATATAGGAAGATCATCCCATCCCAGATAGCATACCAGCTTGCAACAAGATTGTCAGTCACTTGCTTTGAGCTATTAAAACTTGATGTTGTGTTAGATGTAATAAGCAACCATGAAACAAACTTGTGGCAACAACAAGCCAAATAGCGATCCCGACGGCGTCCCGAACAACTAGTAGTCGGGAAATAGTTGGGTGAAGGTTGGCGCGATCCAGAAGTGGCCGCCGTCAGTCCTCTGACTTGCCGGTATAGGAGCGTAACCTCACCGAACACTCCCCTGCCGACATAGGCTCCTTGTCACGATTTTTCAAACCCTATGTCGGCTCCACCTTCGCCGACCAAATGCCGACATCGTCTGACTTGCTAGGAAGTGGCTTGGATGTGATAACCAACCTAATCCAAGCTTGTTGGGTCTACTTATCAAACTTGTTATTTAATTTCCTTTTCATTGCACTTCCGCTATGGGCTCAGAGTGGTGAAGTCCCATCACTTGGCAGGACTGTATTGCTATAGGCTAATCATCGCCTACTCCTACCCTTTTACTACAGGCGTCGGTTGCGATCTGATAAGTTGAATACAAATAGAGCTTGGAAAGAGAGCTAGGGGGCAGGTGATTCCGTGGTCTGGAAACTACACCGTTGTATTGACCTGTCAACGGACCTTGGTTTGATTCCCAGCTAGGGCAACGTTCTTAACTTTTTAAATTATGCTTTTCTTTCTTGTTCTCCCAAATTTTTCTGAACCATGATTATTGTAAACTAGATGCTTGATTCAACCTTGTTCAAACCATCTTAGGTTGATTTGATAGGCTTGCAAAAGTTGTCGCACTTATTATAGTAAGCTTGATTATATTTTGAGTCAGGTCAAAATTGCTATGTGGATGGAGGGTTTATGGTTAAAATTGACAGAATCCTCTGCAAAAAGCTACTTGCACACCCCGAAACTAAAAATTCTGACAGGCCCCCTGATTTGTATTTGCCGCGTTTCTGAGGTAAATAGCCCCCATCATCCCCCCGCCACTACGACACTATCTCATCCTTCTACAGTCTGATAAAAATGTTCCAGGCAGCGGTATTTCAGCTGATAGAACAGTGGCTTCAAATTCAGGATGTTCTAGGTTCGATCTCAGAAACATATCATCTTAACAAGTTTTTCCACGTTTTTTTCCTCAGTCACACCAGGAAAATGCCGGAATGGTACCTTCAACGTAGATCATGTCCGACTCCTTCCCGCATCGTTCCTCCTACTCTGTCCCGACTTGAGCCATGGTTGCCTGAAAGTCATAAATAAATTCAATTAAGAAAAAAAAATCAAACTCCTAAAACAAGTACTCCGGTCGAAAACCTAATCAGAATCTCTGTATTCAAGAAGGTTTATTTCGGCTTATCTATATGGCTGGCGCCGTTACTAAATGAAAATACGTTGTAAAACATAATAGACCATTTAGTATCAAACATATCTGTAGCTTTTAAAGAAAACAGATTTAACACAGGAATGATAATAACAATGTTTAACTACCGTTTTGGCCATTCGTTTTAACATCTTATCTACGCATAGAACAACACTTTAAAGCGTATAACATAAAATTCGTTGTAGCAAAAATATCTTAGATTTAAGGAAAGATATATTTCTCGCGTTTCAAAATTCGTCGCCACTTGTGAAAGCCATTTTAACTCAAGCACAAAACAACATCTAAGTTGACAGCGTAATGTCCATAAGAGAAACATTAAAGTCACCTTTTTTAGTATATGCGTGTTATTTTTTTTATTATTATTTTTTCTTTTCTTTGGAAACTCTCAGCTACTGTACCTTATGCGGAAACCAAAGTATGCTAATGCCTTCTCTTCGGAGCGTTCAAGCAGAAGGCGTGTTAAAGCTATTACCTCTGCTGTGTCGATGGCTTGGAAATTTTTTATTGGAAAATAAATTTTTAAAAGGCAGGTCGTTTTGGAAGATGAAGTGACGTTATGGAGACCTTCTTATTCTCTGTTCTTCCTTCGTCTTCTGACGAGGAAGAACTCGCCTTTTTTTTTTTTTTTCAACGCAAACATCAGCGATTTAATGACAACAGCCCACTTCTATGTTTCCACGCTCCAATGGTTATTTTTCAAACGAAATACGGACTTCCTCTTTTCTTTGGAGGGGGCAACGGGGCTTCATTCTGTCGTAAATTCTAGGCTGAGAAGTCTAATGGTGGTTTAAATTTTGGCACGCAGAGGTATTTGGCGTGGAAAGTCGATGATAAGATACACTACTTGAGCTGCTATATATATATATATATATAGGGCGTTTAAAAAATTGCCATATATTGAAGAGACTGTTCAGATAAAAAAAAAATCCTTTGAAGTTATTTCGAAACACAGGTCCCAGAGACGACCAAATTTAGTATGCTATCATCACATATAACGTAAACATCCCGACAAATAGTGATGTGTCGATTTAGAAAAACACAGTTGTACTTAAAGCCTTATTGAAGTGCCGCGTAGAGGTGGTTTCGAACGTAAGAATTTCGTTGTGAAGGAATTAACAATTGCGGACTAACATAACATAGAAATCCTCTATAAGCTACATTGTTGAATCATAAATCTTGTTCACATATATGTATTGGATACAACTTTGCTTGCGATTACTTAAACCGATACGCTTTACGTCATTTGTCGGGATATTACGTCATTTGTGACGATATCGTGAACATTTAATGTTGAGTGCCTCTAGCACCGAAATTACGATGTTTTGAAATAAATTTAAATAGTTTTTTTGTGTGTGTGTTTGAGAGGGATTACCCTTTAATTTATTACTATCACGAACTTTTGTATCACCCTGTATATAATTGCGTCATAAGGATTTAAAAAAAAAAAACTTTTAAAAATTTGAAGAAAGTGAAACATTCATAATTGTAGCTGTTCCTAAGGTTTTGAAAATTTTCCAAACAACATGACTAGACAAAAGTGGAACAAAAGTTTTTTAAAAAACTAAAAAAAGGAATATCATATATTTGGAATTCCAAAGCTCTGTTTTAAATGTACAAAATAATTCTAATATCAAGGATTCCAATTTTTATATTTTCATTAAGAAAACGTAATTAATTTAGGAAGACACATAAAAGGTAAGCAAAGAGGAAATGCAGAAGAGTGCGAGGAGTGATCAATAATTAAGATAACGAGAAAGAGAAAAACAAATTGGTTAGGACATTATGTATAGGAACTGCATAGTGACGGGTGCAACGAAGGTATGGATGAAGGGAAAAGAGGAAGAGAGAGGGAAAAACGGATGCAACTCATTGACAGTATTAAGGAAGCTAAATCGTTTACTAAGACAAAGAGGAAAGCAAAATATTACAATAAATAGGAAGGGCTTAACGAGACTTGAAGGACCCGCCGTGATTTGCCATCAGATGTCATTGTTGTCTGCGTGAAGATTGGCGTGGGTGTTTCTAGTACGAACTGTAGAACGCGAAAGTCAATAGGTGATCCTAACTGCAAACGGAACATTTCCGGCTGTATAGGGTAACTTTTACAGAGCCAAGTAACCTACACACTGCTCACCGGCAAACAAAAACGGAGAGAGACCAAAAAATTGGCAACGTTGCAACTTCCTCTTCCCTCTACCCGCAATTCAAGTTCTTGCCGCTTCGCCCCACTAACCCCGAACCAGTCTCTCAAAAAATTGTCTATAAGAGAGTTTAATTACTTACATCCTTCATATTGTCACGACGGCGTAAAAATTAACATACCTTTGATAAATTATCTACCTCATCATTTTGCCTACTTCAAAAGTACTTTTCATTGCATTCTTGAAGATTTTTTACTTCTTCTAAAGTTATTTTAATTTTGAAAAAAAAATGGTGCAAATCAGAAAAGAGTAAATTACAGTCTAAGTTGTTTCAACCTCGAAACTACTGGTTAGTCATCAGTATGTGACACCTCCGTTGGGAATCTGTGGTCTAACTGCTGTAGTTTATGTAGAATGTCTTAATTTTTGGATTTAGTCTGACTGCGGGGTTGCTTGTTACGTATACAGCGTTAATACATGCTCCAAACTCCCCGCTCTCTTTCAATGCATTATATGAACTCTTGCTGTACTTTCCTTTCACCTTTTTTCACCTTGTTTCTTCGCCGAATACTCACTAATTCGCGGTAAATGTCTCGTAAGAGATATAAGCTGTAGCATTCACACGCGATGTAGAGTGCTAAAGCATGGAGAAGACTCATGCCACTAATGGTTCAATCTAAGGATCCTGCGTTGTATGAGAAGTTAACAGAATATCTCTTATTAAGACTCCATCTGTAGCAAGTTTTAAATCTTTCAACTGGTTTTAAGGATGTGACATGCGTCAACATAACTTGTTCTATCTTCTGGAACACCGGTATAATTAATTCAAACAGAATATTCTTTTGCGAAATGAACAAAGCATTTTCTGTCTCTGTGGGTGACGTTTAGTTTCTTCCCCCTCGCTCGTTTTCACGCTGCTTTAAAACAGATTTATTTCCGCTAACACTTAATGCTAGGGGATGGAAAAGGTAATCCTATGAGTCCCTACAGGAGAATCAAAATATTTTATGGATAAGGGGGGTTTATATAGATAGAAGAAGAACACAGGGGAGGGGAGCGTTTGCCCTCATATCTCGCTCTCACATTAATTTGCACACTCATCATATCAAAATAATAGTCTCTAATTTGTTTACGAGTCCGCGAGATGGCAGGGAAGCTGAGGGGGAACATCCAATATACTTCAGTTTCAGGATGTAATGTACCCTTCTTCACGTAAAATTATTGCAGGGTACACAGCTATGCTATTTTAATTTCTGGGATATAAGTTACAAAAAACTCGGGGGTGAAATTACGGTACGTAAATATTTTATGAACAGGAGTCTTTTTTTTTTTTTACCTAGACGAGAAAACGTTATATAATAAGAAATTATGTGTACAAATAAATTAGTAATTAGACTTTGTGATACGTAATCTGTATTTGTGATTAATTTGTTCGTACAGAGGAGAATAAGGAACATTTTGATCTGTTCCACTCATTTCACGTGCCAAATATTTCAGCAGAAGAATATTGATGAGATAATATACCGGTATACATTATTCCCTTTAAATAAATAGAATCTTTTTAATGAAGAAAACTGAACGGCACATTTACGTATTAGTATTAGGATTTCTTAATCAGTTGTTTTGTTTTAATGACTGTTTCTAGAGTCACGATCAACGGAACGCTAATGAAGTCTTGGTCATTACAGCTGCGCATGCGTATTTAAAAAAAAAGACTAGGTGGAACTTTTATATCAGCGACATCTGTGATAAACCATCTTCTCTCCTTTTCTTCGCCGGAACTAGTAAGTTTTATTTGTAATTATGCGCTAATGTGGCAGCTACATATATCGGTGGGATGATACCCCTCACCAAGCACACTTCCTGACATACGGATGGCCAAGATGGCGCCCAAAGCTTGTGGGACTGGCAATAAACCTGGAAAAAACTGTCAGGATGATCGGTGTGAGCGAATTTGATCGCAAGCTTCCTGCCAAGTGCTTATCCGAAGCCAATGATTGTAACCACTAGGCTACGGAGGCTGATACCCAAACATCCAGATGTCAAAAATTCAGATCGTAGCCAAATTTTGCATATCGATACAGTATCTAGCAAAATCTTTATATATTTTTTTCTAGAACTTTCCGTCCAGCAGAAAGGACGTAAATGGTAATTAATAAGCGAGGTCTGACGTACGGAAAGTAGTAGAAGGAGTTCTGTGAACACTGAACACTCTTGATCTAACGCAAGATATGCAGTAGATGTGAAACAAATACGTCATTTTAAATTAGTTTTTTTTTAAATGTTCATTGTTGGTGTTAATTTTTGAGATTATCAAGGTCAAATCTTTCTACTCGTTCTTTTTTATGCTCTTTGACCCCTGAATAGTTAAGCTGATCGAGACCGTACACATTTATGTGAAACCCTCATATCACAAGCTTTCATATGATTTCACATACTCAGAGCTGCAGGGGGCGGTTATCGAGAAAATACCCGGGCACACTCACATAGACAGGAAACTTATAGATCAGAGGTTTGCAACAGGCGGACCGTGAAGCCTTTTCTACAGGCCTGCGAGGTCAGTTTAGAAAATAAATTAACTTACTGACTAAACGAAGTGCGTGTATGTCTTCTGCCAGTTTAAAACTTGTCAAACATTAGAGTGTTGCCCACGAGACGAGATTGAAACTGTCTCGACTCGAAAAGGTCTTGTCTAAAAAGTGTCTCGCTTCGAAAATATATATGTTGTGTATTACGATAATTCTGTCCTGTCTCGGTTTCCACAGCTATTTCTAGAGTTCTGTCTCGTCTCATCTCGTCTCGTGGCAACACTAGTTTTCATTTTACGAAAAGAGTAAAAAGTAACATATAACAAATTCTTTCACACTGATTTCGAACATACAAAAAATATTTCTGTACCTGAGAGCTAGAACAGCGTAAGTCCAATTTTAATCAAAACATGATCAAAGCAGTTTTGGTAGCATTCGGAAGGCCTCACATACATACTAATTGCTCGAGTCTTGTTGTAACTATGTTAATAATGTAAATAAGTAAGTCTAGTATGTAGTTTGTTAATTTAATTTCTATATGAAAGGAACTTGTTTGTTTCTTTTTTCTCGAAAACAAGGATTTGTGACTTATGCGCTTCTACAAGTAGCTCTCAGGTACAGATTTATTATTGGTAGTTTTAGAAGAAATTAACCTTTGCAAAACAATTGAGGGTCAGTTCTACAATCGACCGCTAAACTTCTAGTCAGCGCTAAGTTGAGGCCAACTCTCATTTTGAGTACTCTCATTGGCCAAAATCAGACTTGGCCTCAACTTAGCGCTGACCAGAAGTTAGCAGTCGATTGTAGAACTGACCCTGAGGCGTATGCGGGAACAAAAAGTCTATGTACCATGTTAAAAGATTGCGCATAGACTTTTGTTCGCGCATACGCCTTAATTGTCCAAAGTATGTGTTAATGGGGGACGAAAATATGTATTCATGTGTGTTTCGTCTTGAACATTACAGTCATTTAACTCCTGGATACCGTCGTGGAAAGCTCGAAACTTCTGTTATGGATGACCGCTTTTACGAATAAAGTAGCATTTTCCAATCAATGAAATGGGTTTTCCTATTCTGATCCATAATTTGTTTCCATTTGTTTTTGTTATAAATATAGCCAATACAATTTCTAATACACTCTTGAATATTTTAACCATTTATATTAAAATTTTTTGCTAAAAATATGTATCTACAAAACCAACGAACGTGTTCAGATCTCTTTCATAAACAGTCCTTTGAGTTTAAGAACGATTATTCAAGATATGACATCCACTTAGAGGCTGATGATGTCATTTTGAAATTCCTTACATTAAACTTTGGGTTGGTTCCATGTGAAGTTTGTGTCTTATATAAAAACCATTAATCTTTATTCTTTTCTTTTGCTACCATTGAGCAATATTTTGTCCATTACTCTTTTCATTAACACCTTTAATTAAAAAAAAAAGATGAACATAAAGAAAGATATGTGTATAATTAATTTGGAATTAATTCATTAAGAATTACGGTCTCAGGGTTGGTTCATTCATTTAACTTGATGTTCTTAAAGAGTCGGTGCTTTAGCTTTTTGACCCTCTTCTTTTAAATAGGCAAGGTACTTCTTATACATTCTGTGTTATGAAGCGATAAGTGTTGCAAATATGTTGCTTTTAGCTGGAATATTTGACTACCCGGTCTATGACGTCACAATTTGCGAAAAGTCAACTCCAGAACTAACTCCTGTGCTTTACAAAATTGTAATAATTTCTTTCATTTTTCTTCAATTTACAAAAATTAAAAAAAAAAAAATGTTGGGGTGAACATGGTACTGACATTTTAATTTTTGTATTATTACCATTATCATGACTAGTGAGTAGTATTGTACTAAAAACGACAGGTCCTTTAAGAAAAACTGAAAGTTCTCCACTTTGTCCGATCGTCCTTTTCCCTTTCCTTTTGGTCTGTTTCGATTTTTCTTCCTTCATTAGTCTTCATCCTAATAATATTTACCCTTCAATTATACTTACTTATTTACTCCTCGGCGCTACAGCTCGGGGTGAGCTTTGGCCTCCTGTGCAAGCAGTCTCCATCTCTTCTTAGCTTGAGCCATTTGCTTCCATCCTCTTACTTTCATCCTTTGGAGATCGCTCATCACATCATCTATCCATCTTCTCTTTGGTCTTCCCACTTTCCGTTTACAGTACAGTTTTCCTTCCATCATTTTCTTTGGCATTGCTCCATCTCTCATTCTCTCTACGTGGCCTAACCATCTAATTCGTTGGCTTTTGATATATCTTATTATATTTTGTTTCTTAATTATGTCTTCCAACTCATCATTGTACCTCTTTCTCCATATGTTCCTGTCCTTGACTGGCCCGTATATTTTCCGTAATATTCTCCTTTCGAAGCGTTTTAATGAGTTTTCTATTTCTACAGTAATTGCCCATGTTTCTGAGGAATATGTAACCACCGGTCGTATCATTGAGTTGTATATTTGCAATTTAGTAGCTCTTGGTATTAGTTTACTTTTGAATATCTTTTGGTTAGCGTGATATGCCCTGTTCCCTACCTGTATTCTGTCGTACTCACACGTGCTCATATGATCTCTATTGTCTATGACGCTTCCGAGATAGTTAAACTTATCTATTCCTTCAAATTATTCCTGGCCTATCTTTAGGTTTCTGGGTTTCCTTCTTATTTCAGATGTTCAGATTATCATATATTTTGTTTTCCCTTCATTCCCTTCTTTCCCTAGACCCATTTTCTTTGTTTCTTGCTGTATTTCTTCAAATACATGCCTCAGTCTTTGTTCGGATCTTGTAACAACGACTATGTCATCAGCATAGGCACAAATCTGGCTTGATTTTGTGAAAATATTTTCTCTCTGATCTATTTTGTTTGTTGTATAAACCTTTCAATTATAAAAATGCGTGTTCAGAAATGAATTCTCCGTAGTAGAAGTAAGAAACTTGTTTAAGTTAATCTTAGTGCATGGTTTCGGAGCTAGAAGCGTCCAAAATTTGTACCTGAGAGCTAAAACGGCGCAAGTCACAAATCCTTGTTTTCGAGAAAAAAAAAACTTCCTTTCATATAGAAACTAAATGAACAAATTACATAATAAACGTACCTATTTGCATTATTTAACATGTTTACAACAAGAATCATGCAACTAGTATGTGAGGCCTTCTGAATACTGTACACAACTGTATAAATCACGTTTTCGCCCAAAACTGGACTTACGCGGTTCTAGCTCTCAGGTACAGAAATTAGCTCGACATCGTCACAGATAACGTAATACCTTGGCAATTAATGGCGGTAAGTAGGATCATAAACGTAGAACCCAACTAATGTAGCTGAGCAACGTTTACGGATGGAGTTTACACCTAATACAAGGGATTCCCCTAAACAGAATGCACTTCATTGTAATAGAATTAACGATGAAATACAGTGGAAAAGCTTATGAATTTCCTGGCAATCCTTACGGAAATACATTTTCGGAATACATTTTCGATTGTCATGTGTTATGAATTCGACACGGTTTACCTCATTATTTGTCCAGATATTACGTCACTTGTGACGACGTGTCACTAACTTCAAACGTCACTAGTTCCGAAGCTAGACCAATTTTTGACAAACATCAAGTTTCTTATTTGTACTATGAAGAATTCGGTCCACAAACATTGCTGTTCATTCTTGAAAACATCCTGTATATATCTTCAATTGCATCTTTTAACTACAATTTATGTATACACAGTACCTCAACTATTTTTTTTCTCCTCTTTTTTTTTTATTTTCTCCAGTATTGCGCATCTCTCATTTACACTGTTCAGTAGCGCTTATTACTTAACGTTTGGTCCAGATGAAACTTTCCATTTTCAGCGAAACCTTCTAAACACACAATTTTCTTTTAAGAAATAAAGAAAAAGTAATGTGAAGTCATTGGCATACAAAAGAAATATTGATCTGATGATTTATTAAAAATTTGAACCCCGTTCAGTAAAAAAAAAAAAAAAAAAAGATAGCACAGACTTTCTTCTATATACAGGGTGTTTCAAAAGAGATGGACGTAATTTGAGCCTCAGACCCAACCAAGGAAAATATAGTTCCTTCGAAAAAATTCAAAACCATGCAAAATTTCGGAGCTAAAGGCGCCCAAAGTTTACGTCGCAGCGTTACACACGACGTCATATCTTGACAGATAATTACGTTAGGACCTGCTGGCTTAGAAAATCATAATCGAGTAGTACCCAATACCGTTTGTGATTAAGGGAATGCAATATAGAAGGGTTTACTTTTACACGTAAGATTTTCAAAGTCAAGGAATTAACATTACGCATTAGATAAGAACAGAAATCTCATCTAAACTACAATATTTAATCATAAACTTCACTGAAGTAGTACTGGATACTACTTTGATTATGATTGGCTAAGCTGAAACGTTTTACGTCATTGTGACGTCATCTGTGACGATGCCATGTTCGGAATATCTTCAAAGCATTTTTTTTTTATTGTTTCGGCCTGAAGAATTCATCCGTCAGTTTATGAATCGAATTTAATTGAATTCATTTACGAGCTTTTAGGCACCTTTGGCTCAGGTCACCTCAACTGAGGGGCTCGATGAACAAAAGAGTATATGACACATACCAAAGGAAACTAGCTTTTTACTTCAGACAGCCAGCCGTAGTCATCTAGTGTCTCCTTCCGTAATGACTGTGCATATAGTACTCATTTCGTACAAAAAGGGGTACATGCCATATGCACAGTGATTACGAAAGGAGACCCTATATGGCATAAACTGTGTGTTTGAAGTAAAAAGCCAGTTTACAGTAGGATGTGGCATGTACCCTTTTCCCACTGATTCCCTTAATTTATAGACATTACTTTTGAAACAGCCTGTAATTTTGATATCACGTTCATTAAGGAAAGTTACTGGCACAGGCTATGCCGTATCTGGCTGTAGCTGCATTTGTAACTTCGTGTATTTTCTGAATCTCTTCTACTGCCCTATTTCTCCCCCCTCTCGTCCTCTTATCGTTCATTTCTCAGCAATTCCCAGTTTTTGCCACATAAAATCAAAATTACACCAAGCGTAACAAAAACGCTCGGACATTCTTCAACCAAGTTATTTAACTCCGTAGTTGGATTCAAATTTGTGGAAGTTTGCAGCCCTTTTTTGTTGGTTTATTTCCCTTGTCTTTTTTTTTTATCTGCTGGCAATGAGAATATTTCTTATTCTCTCTCTCTCTCTCTTTCTTTCTTTCTCTTTCACTCTTCTACTCCCGCGATGGTTCTTTCTCTTTTTGATTCCCTTTTTTTTGTCTTGCTTTACTTTTCCCTCTGGACGTAATAAAGTGTTTTATGGATTACTCCTCGAGGGGTTGGCACCCCTGCGGAAGGACTGGAAAATTTGTCGTAACGAGCGCGTGAAGCAACTGGAAGGTCATAAAAGGCTGATTTAATGTGTCACGTGGGACACAAGCGCGCCACTTTAGATACGATGGATCATATGGAGAAGATAGTGTATGTATGTATGAAGTAAGGTAGAAAGGGTATGATAATAAGGCGAGAACTTACTGTTAAAGAGGTAGCTGAGGGGTGCTTGGGTTATCACGTATGCTACGTGTATAGAACCATCTACTGACCTAGTCCTTCCGTGCGAGGCACCATTTTTGGCCATCAACTCGATTCTCTAACGTATAATGAGAAAATTTTATTCAACACTTGAAACAGCTGCAGCTTTTCTTAAGATAGCAGAGCGCGTAAGTATCGAGTACCTCCGCATAAAAGTTTTGGAGGTAGAACAACTGTTCTTTTTTTAAAATAATTCTTTGTGAAAATATGTTGACTATGCTGGAATGTGTTCTTAATTATTTGTGGGTAAATGTGCTGATAAACTGACTATAGGCTACTGGAATTTTTTCCTGGTTATTTGTGGGTTAATGTGCTGATAAACTGACTATGCTGGAATTTTTGAAAGTTTGTATTCGGCAAGGAGAAGTGAAGGGTTTCGAATAGCAAGGAGAGGGGAGGAAAAGTTACGATGTTGCCATTTTCTCATCCTCAAACAATCTTCTGTATGTTGGTGAACTCGATTAGAAGCAGCGCGTCTGTGGCATACATAAAAATTGCCGTCAAGGTTTCCTCCTTTACAACAACGAGGCAAAAATAACACTTTGTATGCTGCGTATTGTCTCCTCAAGCCAATAAGATGCTGTGGACGCAGACAACTAGAGAAATTAAATTTGTCGCTAGTGATTAAGCTGCCGCAAAGAAATGTCTCTTCTGTCATTGTTGGTAAACGGGTCAACGTCATGTAGAGCTCTATTCTTTCGAGTATAGAGTTAGTGATTTTAAGACCGTAGATGTTTCTCTGTCAGTTATGATTTGGGAGTTATACCATTAATTATTTAAGTGTTTAGAAACCTTGGCCTAGTATTTCCATTATAATAGCAATTCACAAACGTTTCCTGGGCTCAAAAATAATCAAACAATGTGTTGAAAGTCAACACGCCAGCTATCTTTACTTGGGTTTACCAGAATTTTTCTGTCCTATTAGACGACTGTAGGGTAGGTTTCAAGAATACGTGCCCACACCGCTATCTTATCAATCGCTTTCATCGGAAGATGTTTATCGAGTGTGGTGTCTTAGCGAACGCATCCTTCGTAATAGAAAGATTCTAGATTCGAAGTCGGTGAGCAACTACCATGACTGACACTTTCCCCTTCACTCACATCAGACGAATGTTCGGGTGATACTTAAAGAAAGGCCAGGACACTCCATACCTTTTCACGCTTACCCTAGGAATAAACTATATGATTATGGCCGTGATATAATATAGGGGTTGTAAGCGTAAAGATTCGTTAAAGCTGTCGAATCTGTGGTCAGTGGAGAAGAAAATTTTTCATGTATACGAAGAACAGATTTCCCGAAAATCGATAAATTTTGGGAACAAGGAATGGTAGGGAATTCTGGAAATTTCAGACTCTCGAGATTTCATGTCCTCTGCAGGAATTGCCGACAATCTTTATCGGTATACCGAACTTCCCGAAAGTCGAAATCGGGTTAGGAAGAGAAAATACGCCCCCCACCACCACCGAGTCAAGAAATTTTCCGGATAATAAATAAATAATCGGGAAATCGCAATTGGCTAGGACTTCCCATCCAGTAACTCCCATCCGTTCGGGATCTCCCGATTGCGGGTTTTCCGAAAATCGCTACCGAACTTGTCTCAACTAGGATTGGGCCCAAATGCTTGTCTGCAATTTCAGGTAGATATACCTCAAGAGTCATGAGCCGGCCGGGTGGTCGAGCGGTCTGCGGCGGTAGGCTATCGACTCAACGGTCCCGGGTTCGAGTCCCGGCAGGGGCATGGGTGTGGATTTTAACACTTAACAGCTAAGGGCAAATCGTGACGGGCCGAAGTCCAAAGTTACTAAACTGGCCCATATAAAAATAAAGTTTACCAAAGTTTATCAAGAGTCATGACGTGGATAGGCCTTACATGTATTAAAGCTCGAAAACGTCCAATAAATTAATATATTACAGTCCCATACGTTTATTATGTAGTCAAATACTTGAAGATATTGAATAACTACCTTTCACAGCTAGAACATCTTGTTAAATTCTTGTGAGGAGGGGGGGGGGGAAGGGAGACACCCTCTATAGCCATACACCAATGATAAAGAAAAAAAACAATCCGGCCTTGACTCAGGTGGACTGAGAACTACTCAGTTGAATTGAAATAACATTAAACTAGACACTATGAGAAACTACCGTATGCAAGGTTGTTTGTCAAATTATCCTCGGGAATGACGTTGTACAGCGGACACACACAGAGTAGCAGGAAACCACAACACATAACACAGATGCTACAAGCGCTTTGCTCAGCTGCTTTGAGAGACCTGGATCTGTCTCGCATATCAATGCATGCTCGCATGTACACAAGGGTGGTTTTTCTGTACGCAAATAAATTACCTTTCTCTGATTACAGTTTGTTGTTCCTAGATTCGATTACAGACTCATTTTATGCGCTATCATCATTGCAGTATGAAAGGAAACTAGAAATATGTATGTGCATTTATGTAAAATTGCTAACTCGATATACATTTAAACAAAATGTCGAATTACTTCTAAAATTTAGCATATCCATTTATTGATATTTTTTTGTTTTATTTGTTTGTTCATATTGTGTTAATTTTCTAAAATGTAATTATTCGAATATACGTTTGCTCGATTTTGTTGCCATCGCCTTTTTTTAAAATTATTTTGGATGGGAAGAATGAATTTATTCGGAAATTATTCAAACAGTGTACTAATTATTTAGAAGCCTATGTTCATCTGGTGTTAGTGATGGTCGCATCTCCATTTTTTTAGACTACAAAAACTTGGACATTAGTCTCCTAGCTGACCGACTAGTTGGCACGATTACCTCAGGTGTGCGTGGTCCTGAGTTTAAATTAATTGGGGCCAGAATAACACTACACTGAACACAGCCTACTGTAACAAAAGCTATGTAGTTCCTGACCTTAGAAGCTCACAAAATCGTTTAAGACATTAACATTTAAATATTTAAAAAAAAGATTTTATTGCTCTTATATTTTGACTACCAAACGTAGAGATGGCGTTGTAGCATAGCCAGTTCAGAACCAAAAATAGACACCTAGACTACTTTTACTTTCAATGATTTTTCGCAGTTATATCAGACGAATGTTGAGATTGTTTCCTTAATTTAAAGCCAGTGTGCTTTCCTTCTCTCTTACCTTCTGGAACGAAGGTAATGATAAGGGCGTGCTGAAGTTTTGGAGTGTTTAACTATTGCTTTCTTATTTCTTTTATTAAACAGATTTAATTAAATGTGTTTACATGAAAACAGAAAGTGATATTTCAGATTCTAAAAATCATATTAATACTTCAATAATGTGTACAATTAACCTTGTTCGATTCCATAAGTTCTCATAGCACAAGAACTAATAGCAAGAAAAAAAAAAACACTAAGACAAAATTCTTCAAAGGAAACAAACTAATCTTTTTATTTAAAGCGTTTCGGAAACGCAGATTATAATCAATTGTGTAGGTTGCCTATATCAAGAAGTTTCCTGCACACTATTCTAATAGTCTTATTATGTAAGACAGTGATTTCCAACCGGCATTCTATGACGTCACAGCTTCCCTGGTGCTCAGTAACAAGGTGAAGAAGCCCTACGGAGCAGACCAAGCCATTACCACCTTTGCAGCCACTGCGAGCGTACAGTCGCGTTTCCTACCATTTTACTCTTCCACTTGACTGTTTATCCGGTAGGGGAAACATGACCCCAATGTATACGCAGTGTCGAATCTAGTGGGCTAAAAGGGGGCAAGTGCCCTGGGTGACACGTTTAGAGGTCGGCAAACAACTTAAAACAAAAGCTCCTAGGAAGTAAAATCACATATTAAATTGAAATAGACCTAAACATGTTCAAAATTTCAATACCGGCGCGCTAAGGCATTTTTATGTTATTCCTTACAACCTACCTTCATCTCTAAAATTCAAAACTGCGAGTTAAGTCAGATAGGCAGGTCTACTGCCTTCCTGGAGTTAGTAATAGCGATGTCATAACAGGCTCCAGAGAAGATAACAAAAGTACCCTACGTGATGCGAGACAATGTTATGGCCGTCACGTTGGCCAGTCGTGTTGTTTGGCTAGAAAACGATGAAAAGAACGGCGAAAGAGCGGTGGGAAGGGTGGCAAAATTTGACTGCCCCCATAGGAAAATTTCTAGGTCCGGCACTGTTTATACGGTATATTTACCTGTTGAAATTATTGCCTTATATAAGCTGAGATTACCGTTACTGTTCCAGAGTTCAAATAAAGTAATATATTTACCTAAAGCAGGGTTTCTCAATGTGGGGGTCGTGGGTTGTGTGCGAGGGGCCGTGAGGGCAGGGGAAAATTAACTTAACTATGGCTTCGTGGGTTAAAACTAAAAACTTTTGCAAAGACCTCAGTTTAGTTGAACTAAAATGATTGTCCAAATTTAACAGCTTGTTCAGTCTAAAGGACAGGCTACTGTATTCAGTCATGATACAGTAGCTGGCGAAAAAGCGTGGATTTCACCAAGGAGAACATTTGATTCAAATTTTCACACATTTTAAGTTTTGTGAAAAAGCAAAGAGAATCCATGAGGACTTGGTAGCTGTTCATGGAGATCAAGTGTATTCATTTGACACCGTAGTAAGATGGATTGGATCATTTGATCAGGGCCACGAGAGCTTGAAAAATGACCTTCCTGTCTGGCACACCTCGGGAAATTGTGAACGAAAGGACAATTCATAGGATGACGCAGTTGGTGGAAGGAAATCGCCATATTCCCCTCGAGATGTTAGGTATGGATGTTGACATCAGTGCTTGTAGTATTAACACAATAATACTACACGAACATTTACAGATGAGGAAAGTCAGTGCGAAATAGATCCTTCATTCTCTCAGCGTGAAACGAAAATGAGACGGAAGGAAAATGAAGCGAAATTGCTCACTATGCTTCCACCTAATGGCTCGAAACGGTTGACAGAAATTCTGGACATGAAAGTTGATTCTGCTATTACACAACTCCAAACCAAAATTCCAGAATTGTATGTAGTTGGCCTAAGATGACCCAAGATCAGTTGTTCTTCGACAAGGTTTTCGTTCTCGGAACCGATTTCTCACAATTTTCTTCAACCATGAACGGCCATTGGTGGTTGATTGCATGCCAGAAGGAATGACAATGAATGGGACATATTATGGTACTTATGAGTTGAACGCTCTGTTCAAGGAACTGAAGCTAAAACGTCCAAAAACAGGAACGTTCAGGATGCTGCTGCTGCACGACAATGCATCTACTCACAGAACAGAAGCTACTGTTCAAAAACTAAGTGACAAAACTATATCCAAATGCTTGTCCATCCACCCTACAGTCCCGATCTTCGTCCAACAACTTCTAATTGCTCGCGTGAAGTCTGCCATCGCTGGAAAACTTTTAAACGACTGTAGGACCTTGCTCAAGCCGTAAATTCAGTTATGGTGGCAATACCTCAGTTGATAAATCGCTGCAGGGCCTTCAACACTGTGTGGAAACCAAAGAAGAGTTCTTCGAAGGATTGTGAAGATAGAAGTTTTAATTCAGTTCATATCATGGATTTTGTGCAGTCACTTCCAAACTTTTTTGAATGCTTCACGTATATTCCAAAGAAAGTATTTTGGTAATCTTTTCTTTCAGCGATGTCTTGTATGTTTCAAAATTAACTACAAGGGAATTTCGTTAAATAGATCAATCACAAGGCTGGTCAGAAATTACTCGTCATTATTTGTGTTTTTCACTTGTACAGATTTTGTACTTCATATATTTATCAATGCTTGTTTTCGCGACTTTTCAACAATGCAGTTACAAACTTAGCTGTGTTCCAGCGTAATTGTATGAATTTTATCTCTTTAGAATTAATTATTAATCCATCCAGCGAACTCATTTTAAATTTATTTTCGAAAGGTACAACATGACGCTAAAAGACAAGATCACCGGTATTTTATTTTGCTTGATGTTTTTATAATATTAAGGATATTCTGGAGGCTATTTAATACAAAGTGAAATAAATCCATTTATTATAATGAACAAAATTACTTTTGGGAGTTGCCGTCTAGAAGACATGGTAAAGAGGAGTCGCAGGGTGAAAACGGTTGAGAAGCACTGATCTAAAGAAACAAAATGTTTCTGGCAATGTTCGTTATGCCTACACTGTGAGAATTCTAGGATTTGATTGGCTCTCTTTCTCCTCTGGATAAGTAAAAGCACAATATTATCTGTACATGAATATGTTTCATATTCAGTAGGGAACAACGTTTGGAGATGCCTCCGCATTCAAAAATCATTCGTTTACATTACAACAATTTTAATTCAATGATTATGCCCTGTGTATTTTCGATAGAACGTAGCTAAAGTTTTGATGGCACTTTATAGTTACTGTAAAGATATCTTTTTCATCATCGTCCTGCAATAACTACTTGCTGAGGACACGTATTTACGCTTAATAGGGCAGTGCAAACCTTTTCCAATGTATTGATCAACTCCTAATTAGTTCCAAATATTTTTCTGTATTCACACATAAAAAGTAACAACAATTAACAAAGTATGTAAGGAGGGTTATATACATAATTCGATACAATATAGTATAGACATCTACTGAATATCAAATACAAGAATAAAGTATTCATTGTGAACTTTATCACATTTAAAAGTAAAATTAGAATTGGATTAAGCTCGATTTCTTGCTGTTGACAAAACACCGCCAATTAATTAGAGGAGGTAAAAAAGAGAAGAAGTAAAAATTGTGAAAATATAATCAAAAGTTGTGATGAATTATTTTCAATATATGTTTAACATAAAATCGAAAAAAGGTGTGCACCGTTAAATATTGTTTAAAGTTATTCAAATACAAAACCAAGAGAGAGAGAAAAAAACAAACAAACACGATCGTGAATGTTTATGTATGATTCACGCGGAAGACCAAACACACATATGATTGAATACTCTGTTTTACAAATCCGTTAATTAATTTGAAACACATTTACATATGCAATTATTTGCAAATTGTTTATGCCTAGTTTCCAGTTTCAGAAACAAGCACTCTCTCTCTCTCTCTCTCTCTCTCTCGTGTTTTAAACAAGAAATTAAGCTACGAAAAAAATGTTAATTGATTCATGAATGGATATATTTACATAAAATCGACTGCGTTCTTATAGAATGCCTGCTTCAGCTGGTGCAAGCGGCCGTTTAGCAGCTTGTTCTGGACGCGAACAAGAGATGGAGCAACTAACATCTATTCATTACTCTCTACCAGGAACTGTAATAAATAAGCATCAGTAGCGCCATCTCTCAAGGCGGAAGAAAGAACTAGTACAACCGGAGGCCTCTATACGTTAGCGTGCTCTGTGCTCAACTGCAATAAATAAACACCCGTAGCGCCATCTCTCCTCTGGTTCTACGAGAACTCTTACGTTCAAAGTAATTACTTTGTATCAAAGAAAATGAAAATGCTGTAAGAGACAGTCTTTGTACATTCGCATCTGGATGAAACTAAATGTGATACAAGTTCTGAAGTTTTAAAATGTTTTAATTTACTCGTTTTCCAATTCTAGTAAGAAATACGTACAAACTGCCTGAAATTTGAATAAAACAAATAAATCACAATTATCATAAATGTTTCGAACACGATTTGAAAATTTATAGTTATTAGGCACACAATAATTTCGGGTTCAATACTTTTTCATCCATGCTAGCTTGTGGAAATCTGTTATATAGTTAAGAAACAAGTAGCCCATTTTCGAAATTAGAAACCTACTCTGCAGTGGCGGTTCTAGAGGAAAAAACTGTGGGGGGGGGGAGCTCTCAATGTTGCATATATATATAAAGTGTTTCTATTTTGATGCTGTCCTGCTGTCCATAATCTACATTCTCTTTCTTTCCTCTTTTGCCTTCCCACCATTCGTTCCAGTGCGTTTTTCAGTACAAGCTCTTCTCAGACAATGACCCAACAAATGTTTGTTTGTGTGGGTGGGTGTGATACACATTAGTCATTTTCAGTCATTTTTCTTTTTAAATTGCATATTAATTCTCCTTAGGTACATCTATGAAGAAAATATGTACGTTTAAAACCTTTTTCAGTGTTAGAAAAAAAAATAATTAGTTGAAGCAAAAAAAGTGAACATTTTAATATTTTTCATCAGTGCATGGAATCACATAGTAGTATACGTATATACTCTGTGATGGAATTTAAGGAATTTACAGAGGGAAACTTATAGTTAACTGCCAAATTTACACTGGATAAAATGACTTGATTGGATTTTACACTACATAAAACGGCATTAAGAGTCCCTCCCTCTACACACACACACTTAAAGATCTATAAATACCACACTGGATATATTGCATAGTTCAACACCAATTTAGACCTAAATAAGATGATTAAAAAAAAAAAAACATTTCTACTTTTTATTTGTAGGTCGGACTAGAATTTCCTATATTATTTTTATAGTAAGAAGTAAGTCGGTCGTATTCGGTATAAGCTACTGATGATATAATTTCGAAATAACGCCGCATTGCCTATAAGAAATAAATTAAATTTTTAGATGATGTGGTCTTTCCTTTGTTACAACGTTGTTGATAGTGAAGACACTTCTAAAAGGTTTTAAAAACAAAAACAAAAAATACTGTGTTACATAACCAAAAAACAATAAAATAACTACTTGAAACTTGTTCTAAGAAATTAAAAAAAATCGTTTAAAACTCGACAAAATGCAGTTTCTAGCATACACTGTGACTCCTTCTCCCAACCCATGTTTATAGAAGAAGCTTATCATGGTACACTTCATTTCATGTTCAAGAACCGATAACATTAAACTTCTTGCAAAATAAATATTAATTATACTAAATATTTCAAGACAATTGAGTATATTAGTTTATCTTTACTGCAAAAAACCTGGGGGCCCAGGCCTCCCCCGACCCCGGCCTGGAACCGCCTCTGCTACTCTGGCATTACGTGGAAAAGAAAGTATAAAATAGTAATTATTTTTATTCAATATTATTTTATTTCAAAATGCTAGAAAAAGCAAAGAAATTTCTATTGTAAATCTGTAAGTTCTCGGTGGACAATAATTAAATCTTTAAACTTAAATCTTCACATTTATAACTGTTTTTCCAACTGAAGGATTTAGGGAGTTTTGTAATAGGCAACTGAAGTCTTGACGCCACATCCGGTTGGTTGTCATAGCAACGGCGGAGACCAAGTCTAAACAAACAGTAAGATTGATAGAAAAAAAAAAGTAGAAAATCAGTTGTGGAAGTAATGGCTGTTAATATTTTTGGAACTGTTGGTTATTTCGGTGACGAGCGGAAACTATTTGAAAGAGTAGAAAATGCTGTGGACTCCAACCATACCCTTTTGCCTACATTTGACCGAGATTTAATGCACATTCGAGGGAACGTGGAAGTTAGAATACCTATGAACAATAAATAAAATAAGTTGATGTAGGTAGCTAATTTTTATTCCGGAAATTTATGTTTGTGGAAACGCATACAAAGGTACTATTTACCTTTTCAAAATCTTGATTTATCCTATTCCTTGTACACTTTTCCTGCAATATCAGTTTACGATGGTGTACTTAGGGTACAAGGGTTTGGTTTCAGCACTAATATGAGTGTCTGTCCTTAAATATAACCGAATTAGCCACTCCATTCCAACTTCTTAGATATAATTAATCCCTTTTATTTAAATCAAGAACTCAGGAATCAACGATGAACCTATTCAAAACTGCGTTCAATGCCATTGCGTGGAATTTGTTTATTTACGCGTACGTAATTGGCTTATTTCACTTCATTTTCTAGTTTCAGTCCTTTGGAAACAGAGAAAAAAAAAGCACGGAACTCTTTCACTGCAATGATGATGATCGGTCACAAAGAACAAAACCATAATGAATTGTTGATTACCGAAGAAACACTACAATCCCATCAATACATGTTTGCTTAGACTGTAACATGGCGGGTTACCATGGCAACGTACCGGATGTGACGTAAGACTTTAGTTGCCCATTGTATAGTTCACCATTTTCCGGTGTACCAAAAAAAAAAAAAACATTATCCATCTTAAAGCAGATGGATGTTTGACAAAATTTCAAGGTAAATTTAAACTGGAAATAGTTATACTTATCCAGAAATTAGAAAGAAAGAAATCTGCCTATTCAAAAAAAAAAAAAAAAAAAGAAGAAGTATTTTCAACATGAAAGAACTCTTACCTTTAGACTGAGACAATACAAGTTATAAGGTGAAGTAAGTTATTCGGTAGATTATATCGATATTACTTGTTAACTGCTAACATCAATTGATTAGGAACTAGGAAGATTAACTCCAGAGCACATCCCTCTTGAAGGGAAAGATCACACTTGCAAAGCTGTTATCAGTAAGGGAATCTTCCGTGCCGGTGCAAGAAATCGTTGATTGAAAAAAGAAGGTCTTCTTTGAGTCTTCGTTTCATAAATGTATCTATCGCTGCTGCCGTTTTGCGTCTCTTGGTGTTTTGGTAGTGTACGAATTGATTCCCGCATTCGACAAGTTTCTCTAACGATAACATCCGTGTTGATTCCCCTCACTACGAAACCTCAATATCCGTGTTGATTCCCGTAGTACTTTCACGCAGTTCCTGCAGGTGTCGCTACTCTACTTCAGTGTACGAGAAAACTTGCAAGAAACCAATACATTGTGTACCAGCGATGAAGTTCGAAGTGATGGCAAGTGAAAAGGGCAAGAAGCTGTTGGTGATAGACGGTTACAAATTCTGTTTCCGTAAGTGTCTTGTCGATGGCGTTGAAAGATATACATGTACGAGGAGAACATGTAAGTGTCTTGCAAAACTAAATTCTTTAAATTGTATTGTCGGTTCGCAATTAGATCATAACCATGGAAAGAATGACTCTGGTACGTTAAACCGGTAGAGACTTAGTAATTTAGTCAAGAGGAAGGCTGAAGAAAAATTGTGTGAGGGGCCCCTCCAAACTTATACGCATCGAGTTAGCTAATAGTGATATTGACATACTCACAACACATGATTTGGTTCGAATAAGGAAAATTATTAATGTTGCTCTCTCATGCAAGCTTCCGAAGGTGCCCAATAACTTACAAGAACTACATGAAGTATTGGCGAAAAATGTTTTTAACACAAACATG
>JAGDQP010004123.1:41531-87718 GCA_022664845.1 Lepisma saccharinum | reverse complement strand
TTTTTTTTTTTTTTACATATTTTAGCGCATAATTACTTACCTCTGCTCGTTGATGGCACGAATAGCTGTAGAATATTTTCATGCAGTTAAAACCATAATGGTAGGTTTAATTTTGAGAAGAATAGCTAGTCACACTGTCAGTGTGGTGTGACTATTCCAGATAAAAGGATCGACGTTGGGGACTATAGTAGTTATGTACAAGCTCCAGAATGTTCTGTCGCTGTGTATATCGTTTCTCCGTATTTTGTAATCCGTAGCAACCTCATGCAAATTCATAAGATTCCCCCGTCTGACGAAATTCCCCTGGAGTATAAACGGGAAATTACTTGAGAATTGAAGGAACATGTGATAGATATGCCCTGTCAGAAAAATCAATCATGGTCTAGTACTCGTGGGATCCTCACCAGCTCCAAATTTCCAGATTTTTCTATTTTCTCTTGCTTCAAGAAGAAATCAATTTTGTGTGTGTGCCGAGACTCTCTTTCTTTCGTTTTCTTCTTCTTCTTCTTCTTTAGTGTGCCAACAACACACGCGCACGCATACTTCGGAAAAAGTCCATGCTCTCATTGCCAGAGCACGTACTTGTAGGGTTGTAATTTATGGATTCGGTATCTAAAGATCATGAATTTATGTTGCATCTAAAAAGTCCTTGTACTGATTCGAATTTCTATGCAGTGTGTTAGGCGCTCAGTGAATCTACATTATTAAATCTAGAAGGAATATCTTGTCGGAGATAATTAGATGTGGTTTTCTTTTAATAGTTCATAGCTAGTATTCGTTTTTGGAGCTACTTTTACGAAAGTTGTTTGAAATGCTTATGGTCTAGGATTGAAGGGTGTGCGTTAGAGGATCAACAAGAAAAATAAAGCCTCTTTTTAACCTGTAGACGCCTAATGACTACATTTGTAATCACGCTTCCCCACCTAATTACGATAGAAGAATGATTTTAGCCTCAAAATGTTTCTGAATGAACTAGCTAACAGCTGCTATACATTTTATCCCTTTCGGATGTCCCAGGTAGAGGCAGAGGGGGAAGATTTTTTTTTTAATTTTCAGCCCCGGTTTTTGGGTGGTGGGATGTACCCCCCAAATTGACGTAGAAGCATAATTGTGGCCTCAAATGGTAAAGAAGGAATGCAATTATTGATGGTACAATTTTTGTCAGCGTATTCCTAGTAGGTCAGGAAGGGAGCAGGGCCAAAGTTGGCGTTTATTTTGAGTGCCATTTTCGCCTGCAAAATTTTAAAAATCCCGCTTCGCTCCTCCTTTTGTGCTACATATTGGGCTCGTTGGAATCTGCAGTCGATGAGCTTTAGAACGAGGTATGAACAAACACGATATTATAATTATGACCGTGACCAGGGCTATGATAGCAAAGGTTACGATTTTCATAAAATCCCTGGCTGGCATCTAAAGGTTAATTTCTCGTCCGTCAGTAACGTAAGCCAGCGCCTCACACCAAAAGGATGTGGAGAGACATTGATTTCAAATTTGAACTAGCGACCTCGATTTATCTAACCGGTTTAAATCTGGTGACCCTGAAGGCCTTTTCTCTATTTTAAGAATTCACGTTTAGCGCTGCCACCATAACAGGTAAAGAGGAACTGATTTCGGGTATTAGTCGCTCTCCATTTATCCATCATTTCTTATCTGGTTACTTGAAACTGGCATGCAAGTTCTTTTCATTTGCTTAGATTTCTCTTTAGATTCCCACTCAAAGGCACTACCGCTAATTTCTAGTACCTACCTAACGTTGTTGTTGATTATCAAAATTACCGGCGGAATGTTTCCAAGAATTTGCAGCTGAAGTATACGTTTTGTAATTTCTTGATCATTGCAAGTTGGGGGGGAGATCGCCTTTGTAACTGTGTTGAAACTGAAACATTCACGTACATTTTTAAAGTTTAATTTTGTGTTCACTTTTTTTTTTCATGGCTTCAAGACGAAAAGTGAAAAATGTTGGCGGAGTGGTGAGAGAGGAAAGAAAAGCCACTTCCCGAACTACTTAAGTAAGTTACCTTTGTAGCTTAGCCAGAGGGGAGGAGAAAACTGAAGTAAAACATGAAAGAAGCATGGATGAATTTCACAAACGGATTGAGCGAATGAACCTCACTCACTAGACAGAGAGAGAGAGAGAGAGAGACAGAGTGAAGAGAATCCTTTCTCACTTGTCGTTTCGTTGAATGCCGGAAGAAGTGAGAAGAATCCCTCTTGTTATATATCCCGTCCTCTTCTCCTCTCCTCTCACTACTTTTTTTGGGGTCTCCCACGTGGGGCCAACGGTGCTAGTGGTGGTGTTACGTTGGTTTACGTAATAGCTTCGCGCGCACGCGGTGAGTGAGCTGGTGGTGGTCTTCCCCCCTTCCATCAAAAAAAGATAAAAAAGAATAGAAAGAGAGAAAGCGAAAGTTCTCCAGAATTGGAACTTGGAAAACTTGACAGTGCTTGCGTTGCTTTTGCTGCTGCTACTGAAGAGGAGAAAAGGAAAAGACAAAGAGGCTGAAAGAAGTGATGGAGAGGAGAAAGAGGATTGCGTTGAAGTAGTGGGAGAGAGAGATAGGCGCGGGGAAACTTAAAGAGCACAAAAACTACTACAAGTGAGGGGGAACGACCCTTTTCTGTCTCTCTCTCGTGTCTCTTCCCATTCTGTGACCGCAAATCAAAAGTTTTCTAGGGGTTTTGCCCTCTCTTCGTGTGGCCCTTCCTCGGAAATTGGGTGAATTGTTTTTACCCATGAACAACGTGGCTCCGCCCCTCTCTTATCTTTTCCTCCCCTTCATTCCTCTATAGCTCACCCTCAAGTTGACACCTCGACTCCCTCAAGAAGACTGATTTTGATTAAATGACCGTGATTTATCGCCTTTTAAAGTCTTTTATATTTTGACGATTTTATCCCTTCCCCACCCCTCGTTCACATCTCTTTGCAATAGAGCTCCATATGAATAGTTTTTTTTTTTTTTTGAAGTAGGTACTGGTGATAGACACATGTGACTATTCGTGCACAACTATTCAATTGTATTAATGGTATCTGTGACCTAAATTTCTCACAAATTTGAGGTACTACAGCCCGCGGAAAACACGGTATACGGAAAGTGAGTACCGTACCATTATTCACATAGTGAAACTTCAGAAGAGCTCTGGAAAACAATAAAAACTCCCGATGCGGGGATGATTACAGTATACCCCGACGTCATTCACGGTGCTGAATTGATCAATTCTACTTAACCATCTTTGGTAATATTACTCCGTTGTCACTGTATGTATTAACAGTCATTTTAGGTCCATTTCTATATGCTACGACTGGTTACGCGAAAATAATTGGAATTTGAACTTGGCGCGTTTGCATGATCTAATTACGAGTGATACCGCTAGGATTCGCGAGTGTTCAGTCTTCCGCGCCAGTCCTGCCAAGCGACATCACAGAGACCACCAAGATTATAATTTATCTCCTTTTTTTTGAGGGGGGGGGGGTCATTTTTGGCTGATGTCTGCCGAGATTTAAAGGAGTTGAACTTACTTTCAAATGTTTGTCCATTACAAAATCGTCAAACTTTTAAGCACCGACAAGGAAGAGGCTATAAGATCCAGTCCACACTGAATGACGCCGATCGGCAGAAAAGTGCGGATAACTAGTCAGGGATATACACAGAGGAGGTGACCTGGGAGTGCGGACCCCCTCTGAAATTCAGATTTTTGGTGAAATTAGTATAATATTTGGCAAAATTATATGCATTTGACGTAAATTTCACACCCATACAGATCTCGGACTCCCCTTCCTCGAAGACGCTGGACACACCCTTCCGAAATCAACTTCTAGGCTTGACTACAGTCGCGACACCAAACTGCGTAATCGAGAATTAGAACATGCGTATACGCCACGTCCAAATTCCTAGTTATTTTGGGACAACCCCTCGTATTTTTAAGAACTTTTCACAATTTCTTACGTACTTGAAAGTTGCAGACGCAAAGAAAGGAAGCTTTTCTTTGTTCAAAATTAAATCAACGTGCCTTTTCATCTTTCTAGCTAATCCAGGTTAGCGGCCCGATTCCAGGTTTATAACCCTAAGGGTTCCTTGGAAATGTGAACCCATTGTAGATCGACATTGCCTTTCATCGGATAGAAATTAGGGCCTACAGTTTTACGTGGATTCCGAAGCAGTATATTCATTGTGCTCGTATAGGCCGGTAACTCCTTCAGTACAATGTAGCACGGAATGAATATGCAGACGAAGAAAATACCTACATCTTTAAAAAGACCTTTGTCTGGATTTGTAGAAAATTATTGAAACTGGTTATTCTTGAGAGTTACGTATTTATTGAGGAAAAAAACATGATTTTCTTCAACCAAATTTTTGTTTACTTCTTATGTCTTTTAAAACGGTGGTAACTATGTCTGTTCCGTATCAATTTTTAAGGTTGTTTTGTGTGAAATATTTATCTTCTTTCTTTCTTCCAATAGGTGTCTTCCCGTTCGGAGAGCTCTAAAATGGAGGGCAGAAATCGCCAAAGCAGCAACAGTGCCAACAGTGGAACTGGAACCGGCACGACAGGAAGTTCTATGGTAAGTCTTCCTCAATATTATTCATTGATTGGAGCTTTATAATACGTTTTAAAAAAATCAGAACCGCACTCACAAGGGAAGTAGTTCGGTTCGAACAGGATCTTTTTGATAAGACTTCGTATATATATTATTCGTCCCCCGATGCTGATAATGCGTGCAAAATAATTCGACCGTGTAAGACCGCGTTTGTCCGTCAGAGGGCGTTAGAGTTTGTAGCAAGGGGGAGACAGTCGTTGCAATGGCTCCCGCTGTTTCGGTTTAAACAGGCATTAATTACTGAAAATATGTATATGAACATACCTGACAGTGCTGACAAAGACTGCAAAACCATTCCAGCGTGTAACAAATAGTTTGGCAGATATAGGCCAGTATTTGTCTTCACAAATGTAAGTGAAGGTATTCCACAAAGTGAGTAAAACAGAAGGGAGAATGACAATAGTCACACAGAGGAAAAGACACATAAGGCCACCTTGAGAAGCACACTCCAAAAGATGATACTAATCTTAAAAAAAAACTTAATTTCGGGTGTGGAGTGTGTACGTACGTCCCTACCCGTAAGTATCAGCAACTTCAAGAGTGTAAAATAAGGTGGCATTTGCCACCGTGTCCATGGAGTGTGATTTTAAAGGTTGCTCTGTGTCCCTATTTTGATTCTCCCTTTCGTTTTGCTCACGTTGTAGAAAAGCCTCACTTGCATTTGTGAAGACAAGTACTGGCCTAGATCTGCCAAACTATTTGTTACACGATTTTCTGGCTTTTTTTGCAGTTTTTGTCAGCACTGTCAGGTATGTCCATGTACGATATTTTGAGTAATAAAATGCCTGTTCGAACCGAAACTGCGGGAGCCGTTGCAGCGGACAAACGTGGCCTTTCACGGTCGAATTACTGTGCAGACATTATCAGCATCGGGGTACGAATAGATATACGAAGTCTTATCAAATAATTCCTGTCCGAACCGAAATACATCCTTGTCAGTGACATTTGTAACTGATCATAATAGACATGACATTTCTCGGAAATAGGATATTTTTTAAGTTTGTTACGAGTTGCTGCCATCTTGGGTTTTGGAAATGAAATTTTTGAACTTCAGAATCAAACAAGCAAGACTACTTTTTAAAATCTCAGCTATAAAATTGCGTGGAAAGTTGATAATTATTTGAAATGAAGGTGATTTGGACTGCCGCCATCTTGAATTTCGGTATTCAGTACTTTTGTCTTCAAAATCGAACTTAGACCACTTAAAATCCCTGAGATACGAGATTTCATAAAAAATTGAACTGTATTAAACTCACAGTGAGTGTCCATTCGTCTGTGGAACATATTGTGCCTCCGGTTGTACTCTACAGGGTGGTCAGGAGATGGACACTAGGGCCACTCGATATCGCTTTCGCACGTCTTTATGATATAATGACTGACTCTTACCCCCTTTAGTAACTTTACCAATTCGAAGAATTACCCCCTTTAGTAACTTTATCAATTCGAAGAATTATAGAGAGTGGGACTGGAGTAGTGGGGATCCATGAAAATCTCAGATTTTTTAAAAATTTGTATTTAGAAGTTGAAACTGGATTGTTACGTATCGAAAATAAAAGCTTTAAAGCTCTGTGGCTAGGAAAATATCTGAAATTTTGATTTTTTAACTACCTGGCAATACATGTTCCAAATTTGAAATAAATCTGAGATAGTGACCTCCTACGAAATGATCCCTATACATTTCTCGTGAACATAGTTGCTCGCGGAGTTACGGAATCATTGCTGGTAATCACTTCACTCAAGTACAATGCTAAAACTCGTAAACTCCTTTAGCTTAAAAGCCCACATGGGGCTTTGGGTCAGTCGAACCCGAGCTCCCGCACCTAGAGCAAGAGCGTTAACCGGAGCTCGACACGATCAACAGGAAATATAATATTAGTTACTTTTTGACCTTAACAATTAACGTTTAAAAAATCCTAACGTCTTGATATTTGAGGATGGGAACTATTATTAGCAGTCAGTGTAGAAAAGTCAACTATGTATCAATCGTTTATTTTGGTTAATTATGTAAGATTTGAACTGTAGCAATCACGTGACAGGTTGGTGCACGAGAGTATTCTCTAGATATTTATGTTTACATACATGCGTACACGTGATGTATAGAGTATAGAGAAGGAAGGTCAAAGACCCCCTCCCCCTTTCTGTCTATGTATATATGATTGTATATGTGTGTGTGTGTTTTGATTCTCAAAAGAGGGCGCGGGGGACAGTTGCCTGGCAACCTGCCACGGCCCCAAGGGGAAAAAAGAGGGCAGCCGCATTTACCACGACCGCCACGTGAGAGTGAATGAGCGGCCGACAAACTAGTCAGAGAGAGAAACTACTATGTGTGAGTTTGGTTGGTTGGCCAGCTGGTAGAGTAGTATAATAGTAGCAGTCTCTCTCTCTCACTGGTCTCTTTAGAAATGTGTGTGTACTGTGTTGTGCATATCTATAGTTGACATACACGTTCAGTTTCGTGCAGAACGTTCTCCAATAATGATTCATTAATTAATGGGATAGGTTTATTGGAAAAGCAGAAATTCAAAATAAGACCCTTTCGTTGGTGCAGAACACGCGTGCCTCCCCCTCCCCCTTCCTCGTGGCACGTAAAGAACAATATCAAGGAAATTTAAGTTACTAATCTCTACAGCGCAGCGCTAAAAGAGCACAAATCACACTTTTTTCTACTCACGTGGCTTAAAGATTCCCCATCTATCTTGCTTTTGAGGTCCGAATTTGAATTTATATAGACATCTCAGTTCGGGATAGGGTGGGGGAGATGATGTTGGAAGTTAGTCGGCCAGGGCCTGGTTTTGTAGATACCATCCCAACGTTTGCTTGTTGTGACGAGGAAAAACCTCAGTCAGGATCGGCGGCCATTTGGGATCATTCCCAGGCCCTTCCAATTGCTAAGCCAGCGCTTTATTAACAGCTACGACCGCTCGGTTTCGTAACCGGGATCCACTACTACACAGTTCAATGTATTGTCCCATTTGAAGACTACAGGAAAAGTCCATTTTCTTGATTTTACAGAAGAATATTTTCGAAGTCAATTATCAGCATTACGTATATCTGCACATGAAATAAAGATTTGCTTGTAATAGACGGGCTATAAACATTCTCTCCTTCCGTGTTAATTTGTTAAAAAGAGCATACAAAGAGAAACTTGATAGCACTCCTACATCAATTTGGCCAGAAATGTACAAATCACGTTCTTTCCGTATGGGCTTCGTCTGGCTTCACGATCCTGACTGAGTCTACCCTCCACCTTGAGACTTTCTGGATATTATGCTGCCTCAAAATTGTTCGTCCACCAAATGGTATTTCCCTGTGAATTCAGTACGAAACAAAATGAAAACAGCTCATAAAAATGAACTCGTTTTAAAGTGTCTTAACCAGGAGCGGGCGTTCCAGAGACAGACATGTCAAAATTCTTCCAAAGAAACTTCCCAGTTGAGGACAGACCAACTGATCGACAACATGCTTGGACTCCGTGTATATGAGTTTAGAGGAGAGTTTGGAATCAAAATAATATGTGGATTTTATTCTTCGTAAGTAGAAATCGTTCACTGATTGTACTGGTTATGAAGGATTGTAATGGTCGTGGAGTGTAAGTGTTATATGTATATTTTTACAGTCTACGTGATTTTTTATATATATAATTTGATTATTGCTATTGAGTTGATAACATTTCCATATGCTTAACACTTTGAACCTTTCCTGTTGTGTCCTTCAGTGAATATGTTATTTTATAAAATAAAATGAATGGGTGGCACGACAGCGACAGCCAACAATCAAAAAGTGTTACGAAAAGGCACGTCTCTTTATTGTTTCGTTAAATACGTACTCGAGTTGCTCATTATATGCAAACACGCCGGCATGCTGGGGAATAGCTTATTAATGGAGTCACTTCGTGTTATGAATGACTTGTATTTTGCTACAAAAATCCCAATGTAGAGAATCGAAAAAGAGTTAGAAAAGTCGGGCTAGATATTTTTTTTTCACTACATGCGAAGCATATCGCCTTTAACACTCACACCATGTGCTCTGCCTGAATACCGAAGCTACCAAACAGTTCCAGGTGCTGCTAACTCTTCCATTCCGAGGCCTATTTAACACTTACATAACTCAAAACGTTGTTATGTATTGCGTTTCAACACTTCCTCGCACATAGGAAACATTACAGTTCTTCTGTATATTATACATTTTTGTGGGGGATCCAAACTAAACTTTACCCAAGGAGCAACCACATTGATATTCAGTCATGGAAATCCTAGCAAAAATTTTGAATCAGAATCAAAATTGACAATATTCCTGAGAATTCAGAGGATGCTCTTGCGTAAGCACATTTTCAGTCTCTTTAAACCTTTCTCCTCACGTGTAAGTAAAAGAAGCAGATTCCTGACCGTTCCCTCGTGCTTACGTAAAACTTGTCAAATTTCTTATCTTTATATCGTAGTCGCAACAATGTTTAAATCTGTAAAAAGTCCGTGAATATGTTTTTAAGCGTACCTTACATAAGCGTTGCTCTGATCCTCCTTCTCTCATTGGCAGATATAATAAGTAATGCTTGAAACCCATCCACCTTGAATACTTACGTTACACTTGAACGACCCTTATTTATTTCGAAGTGATATTTAACCCCCCCGCCCCCCAAGAATCCTGCATTTCATGTACTCTTTACTTTCTAAGAACTTTGTACTGGGGAATTTAGGCATAGATTGAAAGTATTAGCAATAAAGTAATTGAAAATATGAAAACTATTTTTTAAACTAATTGCTAGTTTTATTGCGAATAATTCCGTTAATTAGTATATCAATAAGAGTATTAACCGACCAACAATAAAGTCAGCTTGATAGTTTAACAGCCTTTCTATAATCAAAAGGCATTTAATCTGTGCAGCGAAACTTCCGGAACCCCGTGTTTTAGCCCTCACTGTCAGGGGGAATAACTGCGTATCATTTATGATACTATCGTTAACTAATTTTAATAAGTTGCTTGTAGTTATGCAACCAGGAATGTAGTAAAGTGTGCTGGGTTGCAGGTATACAGGCGGTTTAACAAAATAAACTACTGATCTAATGATCACACACCAACTAAACATGGGCGCTCTGTTTTCGATATATCGATATGGTTTATGTTCGATATCCATTAATTTTTATGCTGTATTCAATTGCCAATTTATATTTGAAATGAAATATATTCCGCAAATTTATGGATGGAATCCTTACCGATTTTTTGTTCCTTCATTTTCTTAAAATGTATTGTTTCCAGATTTCCCGAAAGTATTTCCATTTGTTTTCCCGAAAACTGGAGGCCAACCTTATTCGATATGAAAGATGTTCGATTTACATTTAAATACCGGTATATTATACATAATTTCCTCCGAGTCAAATGAGTTTTGTGAACTACACCGACAAATTTCTGGAGGTGATTCCTTATATAAAAACAAAACGAAAGTTCCCCTGACAAATTTTAAATGTCCATAGTTTCGGAGCTACAGTCTGCCGAAAGCGTGGGAAAGTTAACTACTTCATATTTTTGTAACACCAAGAACAGTAGCGGCGATGCGGTGTAGAACCGTCAAAGACTTTAGATCTGCACTATTCAAAAATAAAAAATAAAAACAATGCATATGTCAAGTTCCGCAATGGATTTCCCAAAGGAATTAGGGGATTCGCAGAAATTCTCTAAAGTAAAGCTGGGTTTAAATGTGTATGAATGGGACGGTTTTTCACCAGAAAACAATAATTCGTTTGCATCTCAAGTAGAGTCCACATGCCGAACGACTTTTTTGAAGAGCGTGGTTGCATAGCAAGCAAGAGTAAGAATTGCATAATTTAATCGAATATTTTACTTTTTATCAAATAGATTGAATATAATTGTCTGATTGGATGCTGGGGATGCTCATTTCGACCTACCTGTACTTCAGTAATACTGCGAACCCCTATTTCCTTTCGGGAATCCCTTGCTGAACTTTCATTTTAAAGTCTTTGACGGTACCATGCCGCATCAGCTCTACTGTTGGTGGTGTGAGAAATATGAAGGTCAAAAGTTCATTTTCCCACGCTTTTGGTAGTCTGTAGACATGCACGGAAAAAGTTCCAACCCGTTCCGTAGCAGGTAATAAATCTTTTTCCATTTGTCCTGCTTAGTGGTGTAGTAAAAAAAACGTTTATTTTCTGCGAAGCTTTTTAAGATTTATTTTCATAATTTTTTTAAATGTCGTTTTTTTTCACATAGCAAGTATTTAATGCTTTACGCTGCAAATAATGAATGTAATCAGCAGGATTAGAGTTAGCTCTTTTGCACATTCATCCAAATTCGCTTTGCTTTTTTTATTCCTACAGCCTTATGCGACAAATGATGAGATTATTTATGCATTCACTACCACATTGCTATACTTCCTATATCTTCACCCTGACACACAAAAGGAATCAATGAAGGTGATATGGACGAAGTTATTTGGTATAGTTTGTATTAAAATACTAATAAACCTCCAGGGAACAGAGGAAATATTTTGAATTATAGGAAGAATTTAAGTTCCTAGAGATAATACAACTTCGAACACATCTTTACTGTAAACTGAAAAATGACAAGTTCTTACCGAAATATGCTCTCATCCCGTATATTGCAACAATACGTTAATTTCTAATTACGGTATTATTCAAGGAAGATATATTTTTTTAATCATAATTGAAGACCTGAGTTGCAAAATATTCCAAGTCCACCAGAGTATTTTTTTTTTTCAGGAGGAACAAAAAACAATCCAAGGTCTTTGTATGTTATTCTATTCAGCTGAAAATATAAAATAAGTTGTTTTTTTTAGTTGCGATTATGATGTAATATTTATGCAAATGGATAGCCCTTGGAACATAGATACCGACGAACAGAAAAAAAAATGAAAATACGAAAAAATGGACTTGGGATGTTTTGCAATTCGGGTCTTCAATTACCGTCCGTAAAAATCAATTATCTTTAGTTCAGAATCCCGTGAAATAACCTGCTTCTATTCAAGGGCAGAGATATATGTTTGCGTTTACTAGTATATTGTGTTTCACTATAAAACTCGGTGGCATTGCTCCTTCATGTTCCGGGCTCCAAGCCTCGACCCTATACTGTGAAAATATATACAGATAGACACAGTGTAGCAAAAAATATTTTATGTCGTGTGCATATTTCAAAAGAGTTGTATTAATACATAATGAATACTCTTGTAAACAAGCTACTACATATAATGATTTCTTCTAATGATTCTGTTGCAATAGGGCTTTGAGATGTATTATTTTAAAGTATATCATAACATAGCTAAGTCCCGCGGCTCACCTCGCGCTTTTTTGAAAGTATAGGAGTAACTATCGGCACGTGACAATATGGGGGCCATTTGAAAATTGAATTTTAAAATAGGGTGGCAATGATGACAACTGGGTGCTTGGGTTCACGGAACAACTACAGTATGTTTCGATTGAGTCGAATGTGTATACTCAAAGCTTGGTGCGGATACGTCCAACTGAATGGAAGTAGTAAATATTTAATTTTTAAAATTGATTGGCAACACTGTTAACTGTGGGACCTGAAGTACCTCTATGACGTGTCCCAGTACGTAAATACAAAGTCTGGTCCTAATGCGTTCAAAGATATGGAAGCAATTAAAAAAAAAATCTGAAATTTGTTGACAGCACTAACAACTGCGGCGCCGGAAGTACCCACATGAACTGTCCCAGTACCTGATGCACATGTCGAATTTTGTGTAAATCAATCCGGATACGTCCAACGGTAACAAATATGAAATTAGATTTTTAATCCTTTAGCAACTCTGGCAAACTACGGTCTGGAGTGTCTGTATGACATGTCCCAGTATCTAATGAACATGTATGTCAAATTTAGTGTAAATCAATGCATACATGTAAATTTGTATTATTAAAGGAATTGCTATAAGTTTAAATTTTAAAATAGGCTTGCAACACTGACAACTGGAGTGCTTGAGGCCGGGGACACCCAAAACTTTTTCTTCTATGGTGTTGAATGATGTTTAAGCTAAGTTTGGGCAGATACGGTATGGAAGAATTTTTGCAAAATGATTTTTTAAAAGTTGGCAACACTGAGAACTGGGCAACTCGGAATATTTAACATATACCAAAATATTTGTAATGTAGGGTTTAATTTATGTTTTAATTACCTATATTAAAGTAACTCTCGGATAAAGAGACGTTAGCAGTATTACAAATTGCTGCCTTGAAAAAGAAAAGGAAATTTTAGAGGGAAAAAAAACGAACGGTTTCTTTTCTATTTACAACAATCCCGCTGTAATTGAGACCTTCGGTTTATTTATAAACCTTTTAGTAGAAAAGGTCCATTATCGTCCCGGTGACCCTCTTATTGTCTACTGTGTACCGCTACCGTGCTACAGAAGTTTTTCCATGCATGTCTGTAGCTCCGATACTGTGCATATTTTGAAAATTCTTTAGTTTCGTTACGATGTCATTCTTTAGTTTCGTTACGATGTAATTCTTTTGTGTAAGTTTCTCACACTGCTGTCTGCAATGTCGAAAATAAGTCCTGTTGCTTTGTCTCGTTGTAACTTTACCGAACCGTACGGGAAGACCAATTGACCAGGAGGGTGAGGTATTATTCTCAATTAGTCAAACTAAAAACCTAATAGAGTTTTATATAGCATGCAGTTGTAATGTATGAAATGGGCAGATGTTTCCAGAAATAATTGATTACATTCATCCTCGCAATTACTGCATTTAATGAATTCATTAGTTTAGTCCTAAAGCGGAATAATTAAATTAAACCAGTTGTGTGTGAAGATGAAATTTTCTACAATATGCGTAAAGGTTTTTGTGTGTACCATTTTACTGGCATAACATTAATTGTCCGTATGTAACGTTTTGTTGCTCACGCTTATTACACGATACTATTCTTACAATAATTTATTTCTTCTTTATGCTTATTTGTCTGTCACAGAGCGTCACGTTTTGTAAGTTTCCTTCATGAAGACACTGCAAAAAAAAGAAGTATGAAGCAAAGTGATTTGTATCAAACATATTCTTTCTGATATGCAATTCAATTCAAATAGCGTACAATACGGTTAGTTTGGCTTACACAAGGAGATAAGATATGGTATTTAAAGTCAGATTACTCAGTCTTCTGATTTAGTGGTTATGGTCATAGACTTCGTAACGGTTACAGGGAAGTAGGCAGGTTCGAGTCTTGCTGCTAGCAGAGATTGTTTTCAGTTTCGCCAAACAAATGGCAACCAGACGTACATTCTATCGTTCTGTTCGATGTCCTCAGAAGAGTGCGCGCTGGTGAAAAGTCATCCTCCAGAAATGCGACGGATTTAGGCCACACCTTCCTATATGACTAATAAAAGTATAGAGACAGAAGAATTAAAATTTGGATTATCAGCATTAAGAAGAAGAGGCAGCGATACTTGACGACGGCGTCGTCCGAAATAAGCATGCAGTTCAACAAGGATTTTCACACATTTCTAGTTTTTAAAAAATGGCTCAATAGCCCCTAATACCCATTGTGTTGAAGGGACTGTTAAATCAGTTTTTCGAAGGAATCACATGAAAATATGATGTTCCTTGTTATGTGTTTAAATCCATGTTAAATTGGACGCATATTTTACAGACCTACCGTAGCCAAATACTCCCGACTTACTGTGCATAACAAAGTGTACAAATATCTGGACCAATAGGGTTAACCGACTCTTTCGTGTACGGTATAATGTGATAGATACGCCTTAATTTAGACTCTGAAATTTTAAAATCTATTATCAAAGTTTATTTTTTTAATGTGCATTTGAATCTCCTGTTCGCAAAGACTATTTTTTCGACGGAAATGTACAATATGTCAACAAATTTTGTTGGTCGAATTCCGATACATCCTATTGCGTTGGAAAATCCAAGTCCTCTACTCACTACCAAGTTCTTTTTTGTTTAATTTGTCTACTTGTGGAAGCTTATTTCGAAAACTCTCCAACTGTGAGTATTCGAGTGGTGTCTTATCAAGAATCTCTGAATTAAATGAAATTATTATATCCTTACTGCTCTTACCGAGGCACGAAGTAGCTTCAGTCCACTTCTTCTCTCTTGCCCTATTTGTGTTGACTTCTCTTTCTCCCACCGTCGCGTCGTCGTGAGTATTAATGAGAGGACAAACTGCAAGTCAAACACATCATTTTATAATTATTTTTACGGGCAAAGTACCTTCCCAAATAGCAGTGTTTTTGAGAGGAAGAACAACTATCATTGTTATAAGCAGGTTTTGTAATTTGTATCTGATTTTGAAGGTCACGATATTCAGCGTGCAACCCATACTTAGCTGAGCCTGATCAACTGGCGAAGGTATTCAAATCATCGAGGTCACATTGAAGCGTGACTTTTGGGAAGGTTGAAGCATAGCATGAACAAAGTTTATGCACGTAGAGTTCGTTTGTTCGTTGTTATAAAAATGTTTTCTTTCTTTTTGTGCCCACAAAGGGCCCACTTGTTTCTCCACTCTCATTTGTTTCCTTAGAGTCTGTTGTAAACTAATTTCTTCCTCGGCTATTCTAAAATATTTTGCTTCTTAACAAAGAAGTTATCTATGCAAAACCATTGCATTTAAACATAATTTAGATGATCTTAAAAGGAAAGTATTGATTCAAACTCTTTTTGATTCGTAATCTGTTGGGGGCAGATACTTCTGTCCCGGTTTATTGTTTTTAATTATGTTGAAATGCAATGTCTTTCTTTACATATACACCTAACAAGTAAACATACTGGGGCAGAAAAAAGTTCTATTTTTTTTTCTTCCATCATGGTTAGAATGTCAAACTATGTGCACATACAAAATTTGGTAACTCGAGTACAATTACTTTCGGAGATATCGATGATATAATAGTCAGATTCTTCTTTCTGAAGAATTAAGAAAAAGGCCGCTATCTTGAAGTCCGCCATATTGAATCTCGATTGGTTTTCTTAAATGGGAAGAGGGTCTTGTAATATGTCATTCTGGTGTAGAATTTTATGAGAAATACATTTCTAAGGTCAGTTTTGTGTAAATGTAATATTGTGAGAGATAAGGGTATGTGACGTAATGATGTAATAACCTGAATACACCTATTTAGCCTTGAAATAACGACGGAAATGAAATCCCAAATGCGTAAAAATCCCTATCGATAGGGCAGTATACTCAAGAACAATTTGTGTTCATTTAGGTTTCAATTCCTTCATTATTTCAAACCGAAATGGGTGTTTTCAGGTAATTGCATCATTAGCCCATACTGATGTCACACACAATTATCTCTCACAATAATACATTTACGGCAAAACTTACTTCAGAAACGTATTTTCCATAAACTTCTAGCTCAAAATGACATATTACACGACACCTTTCCCATTTAAGAAAATCAATCGAGATTCAAGATGGCGGCCGTGAAGAATATACCTCGAACAGGCAGTGTCTTCCACCCAGTACCTATTACTATGTATTTTATTTCCATTTCTTTCAGAATTTTACAAATATAAGGCTATTTCTACACCTTTTACACTCACTAGAAACAAGCATCTGACTATTATATCGTCGAAATCTCCAAAAGTAATTACGCTTAATTTGCCCAAATTTTGCATGTGCACATATTTTGACATAACCATGATGGAAGAAAGAAATTTAGAACTTCTGAAATTGTAAGAAGCAAAATATTTCAGGACAGTAGAGGAAGAAATTACTTTACAACAGACTAATGTAGATCTTAGAACACAAAGAGGGGTGAAACGCAAGAGCCTTTTGTAGGTTGAAAATGAACTTGAAAGATAGGTAGACAAATATACACTGAACTTACTAGAAGATTGGCCAATCCAATAGGTACGAAAAAGTTTGAAAATGAGCATATAAGCGCTGAAAACGTTGAAAATGGGCAAATAGGTAAAAAAAACTTTGAGAAGAGATATATAAGCGCTAAAAGCTTCGAAAATAGGCACTAAAACTGTGAAAAGAGGCAAATAAATGCTAAAAACTGGAAAGTAGGCACAACAAACTTTGAAAATAGGCAAGTAGGCACAGAAAACTTTGAAAAGAGGCAAGTAGACACAAAAAACTTTGAAAATGGGTAAATAGGCACTAAAAGCTTTGAAAATAGGCAGATAGGCACTGAAACTATAAAAAGAGGCAAATAAACGCTAAAAACTTTCAAACGAAGCAGATAGGTAGGCACTGAAAATTTTGAAAAGAAGCAAGTAGGCGCTAATAACGTTTGAAGATAGACAAGATAATATGCATTAAGAAAAATATGAACTTTAAATATCGAAAACGGGTCTTAAAATTTAGAAAGCGCAGAAATTTGAACAAGAATTGTGCATGCAAAACTTGGGCAAGGAAATATAGATTTAAAAACAAATTGGTCATTTATTGGCATCAAGGTCTAAGCTTGTCATGTTGGATAGATGGCGTCTCGAGGCGAATACTCCTCTGGGAAGGGGACGTGAAAGGTAGCAGCCAGGGTATTTGTCTTAGCAAGTACTATATATACTACATTTACCTTATACCGTAAGAAAATGACATTTGTTGTACATTTTAAATACTCATTTTGACCCTCCTAAAAATGAGGCAACTTTTCGTAATTTTCTTTGCAATTTAAATGTGAAAAGATCTGATACAAGACTTTTATTTTTACAATACGTGGCGTGAGTGAGTGGTCGTCTGCCTGTCTTTGATCGATCTTTCCAACTGAACCACGGAGAATACACTAAATCCCACACATGTTTTTCGCTAGTTAATTAGGCTCTGGCCGGTATCTCTATCCTGATAAGAGTGTTCAAGGGAAGTCATGCTTCAAACTTGGACCGGCTTAGTTCGTAGTTGGCGCATTGGCCGTAACTCTAAATTAAGTTTAACGGTGGTACACTGCCAGAAGTACGGGACGTTTTAGTATAGAAAGTAATGATGCAATTAGATGCGATTTTGTCAATGTACAATCGGACTCAGATAATTGTAAGTCCAACAAATTTCAGAATAGGACAGTACGCACCAGAGGTGAACGCTCTACCACTAAGCCATCACAGCCCGTATATTCGGTGTTGCCAAATTGCTCAAATTTGGGGATTTTTGTTTTTCTGTTGAGAATTATCTTTTTGAAAAGTCAAAAAATTCTGTGGAACTTCAGTTGAACAATTTGCGGAAAGCTCTTCATCAGAATGGTTTGGATTCGAGACCCTTTCGAATCAGCTTTCCTCACAGCACCGGAAAACGGAACATCCTTGAGCACTATAACCCATTGACCCTAGAGTGCAGTATATCTCCAATGCGCAATATTTGCCGAAATTGCTAAGGACGAAGGAAAAAAGATATTTTTTTTTTTGGAACTCATAAACATGCAAAAAAGGCTGTGAAATAAAAATTCAGATCACGAAAAAGAAATCTAATAAAAATAAATTGCACACAGTTTGCCACATTCTGTTAAGGAAATAAAAATATAGTGTAGCTCTTTTATGAGCTATAGAGGGAGGGAGGGAGGGATGTAGCTTACGTAATCTGAGTATGTGTGTGTGTGTGAGCGCGAAAAAGTAGCCAGTTTGTAATGGTTTTTTATGCACTGAGTTTAATTTTGGTGGAAAAAAAAATATTGCTCTTTGTTGAACGAAATGGGATTTACGGTATGAATTTACGTTGTCGTAAACATTTTGCCAAAATGAAAAAGCAGAGAATCGATCCAAGACTCGCTACGGTTGTTATCCTTTTCTTACAAGCAGTACAGAAGTACACATGTGTTTTAACATTATGTATTCGTAGTCAGAGAACTCGAATTAGATTTTTTTTTTTTAAATAGAGTAAACTTCGTGAAACCTAGCAATAAACATAAAAAAATGGAGAGTAAGTTTCCTCAATCATAACTGTGCTCAAATGTATATACCGGGTACAACTTTCGTAGTAATTTGCGAAGCCGAAACACCTTACAAAATTATTTGTCAACATATTACGTCATTTCTGGGAATGCCGAACCATATTCAGGTGCTTCTATAGCTTCAAAACTGCGTTTTGACATTTCTTCAAATTAATTTCCTTATTTTGGTCTCAGCATTTTATCCTTCAATTAATGATCATTACTTTATGAACATCCTGTATAAAAATTATACGTGGTTACACCAGCCTTCATTGTGCTAGGAGATGTATTTTTGAATCTGTGTTGCATAGAGCAAAAGTATTAAGCTTTCAGAATTCAGGGAACATTTTTGTTTGAGGGATGATATCCTACTTTTTTTTAAAATATTGCTGTATCTTGTATTTAGTGCGAAAGAACAATTAGTTATCAGATTTTCACTGTCCAAATAATCATTATTTATTCCTACACACTCTTCACAAAAGTACCGATAAGATAACTAATTGTTCTTCCGCAGTAACTACAAGAAATAGCGATAGAATTCTTTCCTAGTTTTCACTGTTTCCATCAAGATTGTTATTTGTTAAAAGTGTTTGAGTAAATTGAGAAAACTACAGAAGTGGGTATCAAATGTATTGAATATTTAATATCGCCCCTGCTGGCCTAGTGGTTTCCGTCGCTGACTATTCATCATGGGGTCCTGGGTTCGATTCCGGGCTCTGTCAAGGTTTTTTTTTTCAAAGCGAGAGGGTCTGGAATGGTGCCACTGCCCACCCAGCATCGTGATGCAATTGGGGGAGCTGCTGTGAATAAAAGACTGGCGATCACAGTTGAGAGCTTCGGCTCTCCTGTTCCAACATGTCTGGTCAGCGTGGGAGCAGTAGAGCAACTCCTCACTCGGGAGAGGACTCATGGATTGAGTATGGCTGTGAATTATGAATCATATATAATTAAGCTTACACTTTTTTTTTTCGGAATAAAAGGATACATTCGCATGCTCTTATTACTGTATTTAGTAGCACTTGAAGAAATGTCTCCAAGAAACTCCGAAATGGCTTGTGTATTGTTACAGTTAAAATTAGAAGGGAATGTGAAAATATAGTGTTTCTAATAGAATCATCTTATAAGTGGCCATTTTATCTTCATACGAATCGTCACAGATATCGGACCATAGTTTTATTTAGTGTGTTTGAGATTCTTTAGTTTGTATTAGTAAGCCATTCGGAGATTTCACAAACTCTTTTACTTCTGACGCTCTTTCCATAGTCCTCCCCTCCCGTAAATCTCTAACTAATTTTGAATTAGGTGGTTTCAACGAAGTTGGACTAACATAAAAAAAAAAAAAAGAAGGAATATATTCAACAAATTGCACAGCTGCTTATTTTTATGCCGTAAAAGGATGAATTAACCGAAACAATACCTAGCGTTGTTTTGAGAGAAACTCTCTGAGCGAGTCAGGCAAGCCTCCAGATGATTTGATGGGTAGCAAAAGGCACCAGGTGTTCAAATCACCGTGCTGCAATGTTGCCAAGTTGAACCGAATAGTTTATTTTTTTTTCTCTCCGTTTACCCTTGTCTAATATATTTTCTGTTTGTCATAGCGATAGTGATTGACTATGTTCAATGTATTTATAAAGTTTCTTTTCTTTTTTACACACAAAGGAAAGAAGCAATGTGTGGAAGAGAAAAATGGTCTGATTTGCTTGCTTTTTCGTTAGTACGCTATGTAAACTTATTACACGGAAGACATAAAGAAATAAACATACTTGACGTTTTTATATTTACTGCCAGCGAAATCAAAGTGTAGGAGAAAGTTTCTTTTGGGACTTAGGTTTAAAAAAAAATTACTACACAAACTTTTTCAGAATGGACTTTTCCAGACTTTGATGCGTATATATTGGATAGCATCTCCATTTCTTTTTTATTATACTTGGAATTTTGTCTTAACGTTACATGTTATAATAATCCTTGTAGCAAACATGTTGAAAGTAACGACATTCAGCTCCCAACGTATTAAAATTTATACAGTAGAGGGCAAAAGAGATGAGAATCGTTTTCAGAATTAAATTAGGGTTGCAGTAATTTTCTAATTATGATTGATATACTGTTAAAGCCAGTCAGATTTTTTTAAGGACGTAATTTACTTACCTCTTGAGTGATTACTTGATTCCTAGGTTTATCTCAATCTTTCCAGACGAATTCCGGGATGGTCTATTTTACATTGAAGGCTTACAGTAATACATTATTTGTAGAAGAAGATGGATTTGGGGGAGAGCCGCCCTGGCACTATTAAAAGTGACAACCCAATATTTGCCTGATGCGTGCGAGTAAAGCAGGAGAAACCTCGGGCATTGGGCGCGAACCCACAACCTTCCGAATGGGAAGCATGCTCAGCCAACTTGAACTATGGTCGCTCGGTACTAACAGAGAAAAGATTTTTTTTTTTTTTTAATCATAAATGTACGCTTTTCTATATGGCTCCGAAAAATATTTTTCAGTTTACCGCCAGATATCATTGAGGTGAACAAATTATTTTCTTGGAAGATTCTAGTAAATTCAAGTCTATGGTTGGTTCAACACCTCATATACTTCACGTATTTAAGCTAAAACAAATGTCTGAATATAGAAATCATATCTGCTACCAAAATGGTGGTCATTCCATTAACATATGCGACAAATATAGAATATTAATTTGTCAGATTGCCTTTCTAATTCACCTATCTGGTAATTAATAGTTTCTTCCGAGAAATTTAATCACGGGACTTCGCAATGTGTGTGTGTGTACTGGCAGTTTTCTTACTTGTATAAGAGATCTGCTTTGCTGACGTCATACGACTTTTTCCCACTCTAAGTTTTTTTCTTTTTTTTCTTCCAATTTTCAAACAAGAGGTAATTTACAACATTTTTGTTGCTATTGCGCTGAAACGCAAGCGAAATTTCGTTTTCGTTAGCTGCAACTCTGTAAAAACACGGCTCCCAGTTCGTTGTCGCTCGGAGAAGCATTTGCTGAGGCAGCCAGAGCAAGCAAGCAAGCAAGCAACTTCGATTTAGCAGAAAGTGACGGAGGGGGTAAGAGGAGGGGGAGGGGGGCTTGGCTTGCTGGGCACAGCGACCATCAAATAATGCAATTTGGCGGCCCGGGATCGTAACAAAGGCAGAAGCAATATTCGCACTAGGCTCTGCAGCATTGAATAATTAATAGTTGACAGAAAGTTCTTTTTATTTTTTTTTTCTTCTTTTGCTGTGTTCTTTTAGTAACAGGGGGAAGGAAGCAAAGAAGAATAATGATGCATTCGGAATGATTTCATTATCATTTCTCTTGTTGGTTTTGTCATATGTGATTTTTTTTTTTTTTTCGAATAGGGGAACTGGTATAAGCAAAGTTTTAGATACTGGAACAGCTATATTTCATGCAGATAAAACAGTTACGTTCATTTTTAAAGCAGTCAGTTTGCCTACGTTGAATGTTAACTAAGCTACCAGGGAGATATTCCAAGCCAAGGGGTGGAAATGTAATTTACATTTGTATTATGCAAATATTGTCTCATTGTTACTATTAATTAAAAATAAAAGAATAACCAAATACTGCTTCGGTATTTACACTAGCGTTATCTACAACTGTATGCATGTGAAACCGTTTTAATCTATCATGTTCTTCAAAAGAGTGTCCTGTAGATGAGGGGTGACAATAGCTGCCTTATAGTCTAGGGGTCGCGGGTTCCATTCGTGGTGGAGATACAAGTGGTTCGGAGCGCACGCTAAACCGTAGATGCCGTTTTCAGAACGTCTTCATCAGATAGAAGGCAATGATATACCGACGTTGGTTCACCTTGCATAGGATTTTTTCGGGTCAGGACCTGCCTTCGAACAGAATACACAAGACTAATGAGCATAGACTTAAGTATCATCACCTCTGCGTTAATTTTTGAAGTTGTTTTCGTAGAATGTTTGGTAGGAATTAGGTAAAAGTGGAACCACGGGAGTTGAAGAAGCTATTGCCTTACCTGACCCATTTTTATTGTCTGTCATCTGATTTCCTAATTTAGGGAACCTTCACGTAACAAGCTATCGTAGCAGTTCACCAGTGAACAAGTTAACCAGCGTAAATTTCAAAATTTCTTTTCGAGCAAAAAATAATGCCACGACTTGTTCCACAAATCATGTATTAAACCTCGGAGTAAAATAATGAAAAAGTGGTTCGTGAAAACTGAAGACTTATGACAGCTATACGAACACGTTGATAATAATTCCAAATGTTTTTTCGCATATTCATATTAAAAAGTGGATACTGACAACTTTTTTTCGATGACAAAACTACATTATGCTAGACTTATGTCTGCACAGGATACCAGTCTTCAGGCACTCTTTACATATTTGTTTCGGAATATAAGGAAAATACCTTCGTCAGTAGTAATGAAACAGGTTTTTTAGTAGAGGAAGTGTAGCCCTCTTTGTATAGGCTATGAGTCCCTAGACCAGAAACTGCTATTTTACAAATATCTTGATCAGTAATCTTCCTTACAACAGGTTTTAACTGGCTTCATTCTTTTCTATTATGTGCATCTGCATCTATCAAAAGCTTGTTCCGTTTCCTTGATGTTATTCTTGTGTAATCTCCTCAGTAATTCTTTTGTGCAGACCATTTCTGTGCAATACATATCAAAACTATAAGATGTTTTCCGTTTCTTTTTAATCTATCCGTTCATTTTACCTTAATTAGCTTCTTCCACAACAACATCTTAAAGCTTTGCTAGTCTGTTCTTTCTTTTTCATTGTCTGTGTTTCGCTGTCATAATAAATGACACCACACTCACACAATGGAAGATTTAGCAGCGTGGAGTCAAATACCAGCACCACACCTTTCTTTACACATGATGGTAAAAAGTAAAGAAACAGTCTCGGAGGACCTCATTGCCCGGAGGATGGAATGCAGCTGGCAGCGGTCAGTCCTGCAGGAAGTCAGAGGATCAAAATGCTCGGGTTTGGACTGTAGACTGCCTGGACACCGACACGGCAACTCGAACGGACCTAAATCAAGCGTTTTTCAGGAGCTACATGGATGAGGATAGCAGCAGACCGAGATATGTGGAAAGAAAAGGGGGAGGCCTTCATCCAGTAGTGGATAGAAAACGGCTGAATATGATGATGATGATACAGCGGATATGCGAAGTAGACTCTTTGTCAATATCGTAGAAGATGCTAGTGTAGGGATCAACATTATTAGTCCAGGAACTTTTGTCAAAACAAGCCTCCGTTCAGTAGCGATTTGTGTTTTTTATAAAATATAGGAACTGTAAGTGTTACATATCTACTACATCCTAATCTCTTCCCGCTAGATGGTAGTGCATCAGTTTCCTTGACTCTGTTGCCATCTCACATTTAACTCAAGTCTCTAAATGCATATTTGATACTTTAACTTTTTTTTTCATGAAAAGACTTCATTATATTTAATTAAATATATTTATTTGACTGTAGGAAGTTTCTCGATACCTTCACGGAAGAATCGCTTCTAGCTCCAGGTCTACGCGGCAAGATAACGTGGTCGAAAATGAATTTTATTTATAGCTTTTAGGCATCCAAGGTTCAGGCCGGAATAGGGGAAGGAAAAGGATTCGGGAAGGTGTCAGCCAGGGCCTATGTTGAAGGTGTCATCCCGACATTTGCCTGGTGTGAGTGAGGCAAAACCCTGGAAAAACCTCAGTCAGGATGGTCGGCCGCTCGAATCGAATCCACGACCTCCCGAATGCTACGCCAACGCTCTACCAATGAGCTACTGTGGCTCGGTATAACATGATTTAATCGGTCTTGTTACATGGGATGTATTTCGTGATGTTTTACTTCTTTTGTTCAGATCCACTTTTTCCGTGTAGAAATGTGATGTGGAAACAGACCACTCTCTAATTGTTTGTAAGTTTGACAACTATGTACTATGATGTTCTATTGTCTAGCTACGAGAATCATTACTAAGGAAATTAACTTTTCAATAAATAAATAAACAGATTCAAAAACTTCACAAGGCACTTTTTGAATTATCAACTTTTTAATTTTTAATTTTGGTCCATTTTTGTTACTAATGACTTCGACCCGTCTCGAGTCCATCAGCTGTTAAGTCTTTCAAAACCAGAGACAAACATCCATGCCCCAACCGGGATTCGGACCCGGAACCTTCGATTTGCTGGCTTAGTGCCCCAAACCGCACGACTACCAGGTTAGCGAATTATCAACTCTCTTGGAAATACCAAGTGAAAAGTCGACGTGATGATAAGACAGGTCGATTTTCACATATTTTTTATTTTGTTGTGCTATATACTTTTTAGCGAACCTTCGTTTAAAACTTTGTTTATCTATTCAACCGTCTGTAATGCACACTAACGCCTTAACCAAAGCAAGTATATAGAAACTGACTTCAGATTTGTGTGAAAGACACCTGTACATAGATTTTTTCTACCTGTACATACTTTTTTCTCTGTGTACATATGCGTACTAAAGAAACTACAACGGAAACTCGAAAGTTTCATCAAAATCCGTGCAAGTATTTAAAGGTTATGACGGGACAAACACTAAAAGCGTGCCTAGGGATCAAGTTGAGAACATTCGCTGCCTTTGAAGTATGTTGTTACAAACATATAGTTCGCAAATAATAACGTAGAAGATAGAGCAATCCTTAAAGTATTTTCATGGTTCAAAAATAAAGTAAAATTTTCATTTAATGTACTACTGAATGTAGATTGCAAAAACATAATTAACTCGCTTGTTATGTTTTCATCTTGTGTTGCTATTTTAGTTCCAGAACCTTTTGTTTATGTATGTCAGTGTCTTCCTTTCGAAATTGTATTTGTACGGAAAATTAGAATTGTTTGATGTTGATGCTAGAGATTACAACTTTCCTAATGAAAGAATAATATCTACATTAAGGATCTGTATTTAAAAATAAAAAAAAATAAAAATCAGCATTAGAAAAAGTAAAATTAAATAATATAGCTTATCAAAGTTTACTCTTTCCAGACTTTTTTTTTTACCTGAAAAAATATTTTTGCTCTTTTATTGTGTTATTTTCTTTCCTTGGATTGTAGCCGTTGAACTTAGGCTGTAGATCACGGCGGTTAGTTATGTTCATTCCTACTGATTAACGTAGAAATTGTTTTGGACTCTCAGAAGAGGAATCTTCCGATTGTGCGTGCGTGTAATTTTTATTTCATAGTCAGTTTGATGGTTTAAGTTTTGCTGATATTGTTTCCTTTTCCTACGCCATGGACCGTAGATCGACACTCACGTTCTTGTTCTGCAATTGACTGAAGTATTCCAGCGTTTCGTTCGGTTTCATTAGGCAGGTTCCTCCTAGTAGTAGTACCTTGACAAAGGCCTTGTCCGCTATCGTCCTCTTTCCTTTCGCCGCAATAACTCACCGAAGGACGTAATCCCTCCGGCATGTGATGATGGATGATCTTAGCTATAGCAGCCTGTAAGGTCCTTCAGTATAAAACACAGTTATATGTCCTTGTAGTTTTTTCTTTTAAATTTTATCATTGGGCCTAGTGAGAAACCGAACCGTAGTCACCCGATTGGTGATTGGGGTATTCTATCACGGTTTGATTCTGTGTATGTGATACTGCTGGATCAAATGATTCTTTCCAATGGGCAGAAATGTGGTAAAAGCTTATTTTTCATTAAAAAAATATGACAAAAGCAAATTACGAAAATGTTGCAGATATTAAGAGACGAGAATTCCTATTGTTACTACTTTATTTTTGTGTATAACAGCAATAAACAAAGATATTGCAACTAGGTGATCACGCCTGTCTGGAGAATAATTGTGTACAATAAAACCGAACTGTGGGGTAATTGGGATTTTGTACATATACTGCATACAAATTGAGAATATTTTTGTTTTTCATTTGAACATATATGCACTTACAATGTTCGTTGCAGACATTCGCGTATAGAGTATTAATTCCAGCTACGCAGCTCAATTAATTTTTATAGTGTTTTTACAAGCATTTAAAACGTTGGTTCATTTCGAGAACTCAAAAATATTTTGTCTCCAATTGCAACTTATTCGTTGTACACTAACAAACTCCTACAATTTTAGCTGTAGTTTACTAGTAATTTTGAACACCAACAAGCGAAATGGCGACCAACATTCACTATTTACGGAGCAAAAAAAAAGTACTTTTATTTTTGTGCACTAAACTACTTTTTTTTTTTTTAATGGGCTTAACACGGTGGAGTGAGCATTCGTCGTTGCTTCTGTAATTCAAGCTATGGAAAATCCGTATAAAAGGGAGAAGCAATTACATTTGTTTTTATGTTCTGCAGTGAAGCCAGAGTGATCCAGTACCGGGATAGTATTTCAACGACCGTAACTGCTTTTTTTGTTCTTTCTCCCTGCTTGGAGTTAAAATAATGATCTTGGAGACCCAGGTTGCCAGATATTGGACGCAAAAAATAGCTAATTTTAAAAAGTATGTGATCATTTGCATTGGATTTTTTTTTTTCATTTTATTCACATGGGTTTTTGAACTTGATTGTTTTTCAGTGTGGAGACCCATATACGATCAGGGACTTGTTTTACCTCACCTTACCTAGCCCATGCAAAATGCCATTCGTATATCACCTGTGGGACCACTACAGATCTGAACTTCCTGTACTTATAGCACGCGCTAGTAGCCCCAAACACATGAAAATTCTGTTTTGTGCAAAGTCCGGAGTGTGAGGTGGATGTGGTAGGCCCTCGATGTTAGGAACTGTCGCATTACCATGAAGCAACACACTAGTACTTAAGAATTGCCTCGATCTTTGGATCGGTGGTGGCTTAAGTATGTTCTGTTTACCGAAAATTGTGCTTACCTTTATCCTTTAAGACCATCAAAGTAACTTTTCCAGCAGGAAACCTTGTCCGAAATTATGAGGGTATTTGGGAAAGTTTAAGAGGTACACCAGTTTCTATTCGTTGTTGTTGCTCCTTGTTGCGTACATTTATTCGTTACGGGATTTCAGTAAATTCACCACTCACAAAATACTAGAAATGTTAATATTGTCTGGCGCACCTTTGTAATGATGCCGCTGACATCTTGAACTGCAGTGTCCGGGTCCCACACACAACATACTATTGGTGAATAAACGATAATGCAAAGTAGCCTTACTACTACGAATGTAGATCCACAAAATATTTTTGGGCAGGTCTGTGTAGCATTCCTGCTTTTTAGATTGTTTTGAGTTATTCTCGTATATTATCTAGTCTAGCTAGTCTTAGTTTAAAAAAAAAAAAAAAAAACGTTGATAAACTTTATTTTATATGGGACAGTCTCGCAACTTTTGACTTCGGCCCGTCACGATTCGACCCTTTACACCTAGTTAAAATCCACAAACATTCATGTCCCTGCCGGGATTCGTACCTTTGACCGCATAGTTACCCGGTAGGCAGCTAGTCTTAGTGTTTGAATGTTTACATAACAATGTTTTATCTAGTCGGCACTTTCCGTAGTAAAATGATGTTCATAGGTTTAGAATCCTTAAATGGAAGAAAGCCCACTGCTTTCACAAAACAGAAATTTAGTAAGATTTTGTTTAGCCTATTCATATACTATTTCTCTCGAACTTTAACAAATAGAACCTGATTAAAGATTATCAGTTGACGTGGTAAATTACAAATTTACCTTTGAAGTTCATTCGTAGTAATCAACCCATGTATTACATTTAATCGTAAAGGTAAAGACAGAAAAATAAAGAGTGCTTTTTTTAATGACCAATATTTGCCTGATGTTCGTGTCTGTAAGATTTAAAACTAGAATTTATGTTTTGGTACTGTTTTTAAACACGTTTTTATTAACTCGCTTTCTTGTTTGTTTGTTCGGTACAAATTTTGCAATCGATTTTTAACTCACTTCCCATCATCCGATTTCTTTGAAATTTTGTGAACTTGCTTGTTTCCGATGATAATATAATATTCAATCCTTAGATATACGACAAAATAATCCAATTGACTGTAATTAATTAAAATTATTCGAAATTATCCTTAAATGCACGTAACGCCGCAACTATTTAGTGAAATTTGGGTTGCCTATGTCGCAGGGAGTTTAAAATTCATCTATTATACATACAAATAATTTAAAAAGGATAAAAAAATCCCTTTAAAATTATTATTTTTATGTAAATAAGACTTCGAGATAATTCTTAATAGCCCTAAAATTGGCAAATAGTCCCAATTACAGAATAATCAGCAGTGAAACCAGTAGGTAAGCTCAATGCGGTACTTTCCGAACTATCTGGCAATCCTGAATCATGGAACTACAAACTGATTGTGATAAAAGAAATGAACTTCATTATTTCGGATAGTGTAAAAAAAGTGAGTATTTCAACATATTACTGGTCGTGAAGGTTTTTTAATATGTGCACGCTTATTTGCGGCGAGAAAACTTTATTATATACATTTTTTTTTACTGAAACCAAAAGAATGGAAGGCTTAAAGGGAGAAGGGGGTGTTGGATGGCCCTGACACTTGAACAATGGGCGCTCCCTGTGGTGTGGTGATATTTTCGTTGTTCGTGTGTCAACACTTTCATTGTTTACCTGTCATCCGAATTTTTCGCGTTTATTGTTCTGCATTTCATTTGTTCTTTATTGTTTTCATAAACTAACCTAGTGCTTACATTGTTCCCAACCAAGCTTTTATACAATTCATAAGAGTAGTAATAATAATTCATTGAAACAACAATTCGAAAATGCTCCAGAGACGAAAATAAAGAATGATTTATCTTTCCATCCCTTTGTGTTCGTATGTGTGTGTGCAATAAACGTGCTAGTTAATTTAGTCCATTATTTGATTCATTGTACGCCTTCAGATTTTAGTTGGAATGGCAAAGGTTATTATTTCTTCACTAGGTTTTGTGCCAGTTCTGTTTATTGTTGACTTATCATTCGGGAGGTCCTGGGAACGATCTCCTGACAGGTTTTTCCATATATTTTTTTTACCTCAGTCACACAAGGCAAATGCCGGCATGGTACTCACGAAATAGACTCTGGTACCTTCCAGCATCCTCTCCGCACCGGTGTCTTCCCGTTCTGCCTAAAGGTCCTCCAGCACTTTTCAGAAAATAATTTCAATGATCTTAGTCTTTCGAGACAGGGAATTTTATGCAGGGAGGGATTTTTTTTAGGGAAATACCGCTCTGAACTGCACACCTCCTAGCGTGTTTTATGCAGATCGGAACCCGTTTTTAATGTCTGTAAAAAGCTGTTTAGTAATTCTAACATATTCTGCAAGAAGTATAACCATTTCTTCAAGTTTCGTAATAATTTTTGGATGTCATTCTACTTGTTCTTCCAGGGGAAATGACTAGGATACAGCTCTGTTATAAAAAGTATTATTCACATGTACTTTTGTAAAGACGAATGCGATTTTTTAAATACCTGCAGAGAGGCTCAGTTGCCAAGCAAGCCGTTTGACGTTGCAGCTGAAACGAACACAAAACAAACTTACTTCGGTCTAATATCAAGTCATTTCTCAACAACATTTTCAGTAGTTTATTTCCAGCAAGCTAACGCTCGTAGTTTACCTCCTCAAGACATGTTTGGTCACATATTAAACAAGCAGTGCAAGAGAATGTATAAGGCGGCCATTGAAAAAGAGTCTTTCTCTTCTACATCACACAGAAATATGGAGCCATTACGACAAGATTGAAGCGAGAACAATTAATGCTGTCGAGAGGTGGCAGAAGATAACAAAAGAACATTCCATTATTTTTACATTCGTGCAGCTTCTACCACAGGAACAGAGTGAAAATGAAGCTGCTATGTTAATGTTGGAGGTAGGAAAGAAGTCGAAGGAAACAAAGCTTAAATATAGGCGAGTTCAACAAAATATAAAATCACTGAGAAGCAGGATGGAATTGCGTGTAATGGACTTGATGTCTTACGTGGATGCGGTTGCGTACTGTTTACGTTTAGAACAGTGGTCATGAGGTCTTGTGTTACATTGTATTAGTTACATTGGCGATATGTGATATTTTGTATTGCTGCTATTTACATTGACAATATAAGTATGATAAGTATATAGTATATATTGCATGTAGTATAACCATGTACAGAAGACAAATCACCTGATAAGGTGAGGCCGAGAAAGATGTGATGTAGAAGATAAAAGACTATTTTTTAAGGGCGCCTTATGCATCCTTATTACATTGTTTGTTTAATATATGACAAGACCTGTCTTGAGGGTGTAAACTGTGGCACCTTTTAAATACTGCGAGCCTTAGCATGCTGGAAATAAACTACTGGAAATCCGAATGAAATTTTGTTGTGAAATGATATTAGACCGAAGTCAAATTTGTTTCAGTTGCAACGTCAAACGGCTTTCTTGGCAACTGAGCCATTGAATTTTCCATTTCTCTGCAGGTATTTAAAAAAATCACAATCGTCTTTACGAAAGTACCCACAGTATTCCCATGCGTGGCGCTCTGAGGTCACTCAGCCTCGGCGCGTGCGTATCGCACAGGGGATAGCTTTACCTTACCTTTTTACCTGTAAATAATGCTCCTAATAACAGAATTGTATCCTAGTCATTTTTCCGGGAAGAACAGGTAGAATAACATCCAAAAATTATTACCAAACTTGAAGAAATAGTTATTCTTCTAACAGGATGTTAGAAGTGCTTAAGAGCTTACTACAGCCATTAAAAATATATGGGTTCTGATCTTCATACACACGCTAGGACTAGGAGGTGTGCAGGTTCTGCCTAAAGATAAGATCATTGAAAATATTTTCTGAAAAGTGCTGGAGCGCCTTGAGGCAGAACGGGCATGAACCCTCTCCACTCTATCCCGGCCTGAGCCTAAATTTGCCAAAAGACCTGAAAATAAATTCAATTTAAAGAAACGTTCTCTTCGGGCCAATTTTTTTCGTTTTCGCAAAGTAGGAATTTTGCTATTTAATTTCGTGATTCATAATATTTTGTTCTCATTGAAGTTCTGTGTTATTTGTGAGCTATCACAATTAATTTATTATATATAAATTTGGGCTTGAGTTTCAGTTTTGACCAGTTGTATTTGACTTTTAAGTGCTTGAAAACATTTTAGTTGATCATATATTTCCTGCTGGTCTAGTGGGTACCGTCGCTAACTGCTGATCGTGGGGTCCCGGGTTCGATTCCCGGATCTCCCAAGGGAATTTATTCCATAGCGAGAGGGTCTGGAACGGTGCCCATCCAGCATCGTGATGCAATTGGGGAGCTGCTGTGAATAAACGACAGTGGCCATCACAGTGCTTTCCTCTGCCAACACGTCTGATCAGCGTGGGAGCAGTAGACCCTCCGGGAGAGGCCTCATCCAGTAATGGATTGAATATGGATGTGAATTATTATTAATTATATACAGGGTGTCCCTGAAATGATAGTGTGAACTTCGGCAGGTGATTGTTCACATCAAAACAAGAAAAAAGTTCCTTTGAAGATATTGCCAAATATGCCTAGTTTCAGAGCTACAGGCGCTCAGAGTGAAGGTGGCATCGTTACAAATGACGTGGTATCTCCAAACGCAATGACCGTAAACCGTGTCGGCTTGGCAAAGCACATTTGAAGCAGTGCCCAATACAACTATTAAAGCTGTTTATGATCGGGGCAAATGCAGCTCAGAGGTGATTTCCTTGTCAAAAATCCTTGCGTTACGAAACCTGTCTAAGCGGCACTCCCTCAGTCATAAACATTGCTCATATGGATGTATCGGGTACTACTTGGATTGTGGTTTGCTAAGTCGACACCGCTTACATGATTGTGTGTGTGTCTACATATGACGTCATTTGTGACAATGTCGCCGAAACTTTGAGCTCCTGTAGTGAACTGTGCGGAAAGTGTCTGAATACGTCTCTGAAGTTACTAACGTTTTCCCCAAGAACAAATGATATTCATTATGGTTTGTTTAAAAGTCTGACATGGTAACCTATTCATTGTCATAGAAACAATAAGATTTCCGTGTTAAACGTTGCCATAGTAAACGCAGCAGAGCTGACGTCATATGGCTTAGTGCGTTATAACCTGAATGAATTGTAGTCTGTGAAATTCAGTTGTTTTCTCCCCGCTATCCATGGCTGATTAGAAACCACAGAATACATGCTTTGAGTTTGTGTGTATAAGCTTTTTGTATATAATAATAATTTTGTGATAATTACTCCTCAAATTAATATAGTGTTTTTTTTTTAATACTAAAAATATTAACTTAGCATTTGAGGAAATCAATCATAATTCAGATTGGAAAATGCGTACGTCATGAAAAAAAAAAAGATGGATCAAACATTGATTTTTTTTCTAATTAAAACCAAACGAATACTCATGTTCCGACTAACGTAAAAAAAAAAAAATCTACCAAGTTTCTAATAGTTACGGCTGGAAAATTATTTCCTTTTATAAGGCATTTACGAAAGAATTAATACAGCAATAAATTTAGTTATTTCAGTAATACATTTTTTTTAACGATTCATTGGTATATACGTAATAAAAAGTAATATGATTCACGCCAAACCAATGGCATAATTCTAATGTTGGTTTCAATTACTCTTGAGATTATATTCACTGCTATTTGCTGCGAAATAAAATATAGACTTTTCCCAACGTTTTAATTGCTTAGTAGTAATAAAAATAAAAATAAACTGAATCGTTATTCGGTATTCTATTTCAAAATATCTTGTGTAATTCGTAGCAGTATATTTTTGTGTTTCGGTTCCTCATAAGATTAATAATTGGACGCTCCGTTTTCGCCAATCATTGTAGTATTGGGTTCATAGCGGGAAGGTGTTAAAAACAAGTTCAGTGTGTCATTTGTCACGTGAGTACATTTCTTTACGTTGGCACATCTCAAACGTTTGATCACTTCTTCTGCATATTCTCAGTTTCGGACTCTTTCCAACACTTTTTGTACATTTTAGCTCTTGTTTGATACATGTTAATATATCAGTACACGTTGTATTGGTCTCGAAAATTAATACGGTTACAGGAGTGGGTATGAAACCAGGACTGTTTTGATGGTAGCTTATAGTTTTAGTTAACTGATCTGCGAAGAACAGGTTCGTCGTCTTAATTTGCAATATACGAGGCTTGCCCGAAAATTATTAAGCCAAGTTGAATATGTGGAAAATCGATTTCGCGATCTTAAAGAACAGTTGCCTGAGAAAAGCTAGGCTATTCCACAATTCTCTAACTTTTTCACCCACCCACCCTACGTAGCCGCTCGAAAACTATTTTTTTTTAACTTATGGAACGTGACCATATTTTCTAAATTCAATTACATGATACTCGATCGAGTGGGGAGTTTTTTTAAAAATCACGAATAAAATTAAAATTAGTAAGACAAAATTTTAATCAGGACAGTAGTTTTATAACTTATGAATGTGTCGATCAGGCCTGTTTCCACACTTCTCTGTAGATTAAAACTGACCTATCAGTTGGTACAGCGTTGACTTAGCATTCGGAAGATCCTAGGTTCGAATCCAGTTGCTGACTATCCTGAGTGAGGGTTTTCCAGTTTCCCCACAGTCATCAGGATAAATACCGGGATAATAATACTCAGAAAAGAATTATTCCGGGAACATAGGTCTACGTAACGTTATTTTTATCTGTTTATGACCTAAGCATAGTTTGCCTGTTTAACGCATAAATACCAAATTAAAAATGTATTAATCTAGGCCCTTGCAGACCTGCTTCATACACATTCTCTTTCCTACCCTATCCTGTTCTGAACCAAAGATACTCAAAGGCCATAGACACCATGAATTCAGTTCTACAGACTGAGTTTCCTTTCAAGTCGTAACGTTTTTACTAAGATTTATAATTTTGTTTTAAATTAAAAAAAAAATCAAACTTGAGAATATGGGACAGGCTTCTCGATTGAAGTACAGCAATACTATTCCAGGAACAAATATGATATTGCAAGACAGTCCTGCACCATATCGAATGGTTGACCACTGAGATTCTGCCGAAATTCCTTACATTAATTTGAGGAAGGTCTATCTTTTTTTTTTTTCGATGACTTTTTGAAGTGTCCATGTTGGTTGGTTGTACAACCACCGTTCCTTTGTGTTGGAACTTGTGTGTAGACTTCGACCTTGAAATGCCCTTGAAGACCACATCTGGTTCTGTGAACATAGAGGAAGCTTACTGCTGTTCGGAACTGTCATATTTATACTTTCCATGTTGTATTTCGTTTGTAGTGTTGTGACATTGAAAATTATTCTACAAATATTGCCATTGTACTATTAAATTTAATCATTTTAAAAAGTTAAAGAGGTCTCTCTCTCCCTCGACAGTTCATTAGAGTATGGTATGTCAGAAGCTTCTTTGTGGTATGTACGTTTCTCTGTAGAAAACTTTAAAAAAGAAAAAAAAATCTCTTTTTGAATTAAAAGGTTCGCGTGCTGTTACAACTTTTCCGGCTCGTGGCCACGTTTTGTTGTGCATTGGATGTCAAAACGTTTTTTGTACATTCACACATACACACGTAGTTTGTTGTGTAATATATATATATATGAAATGTTTGTGTGTGTGTGTTTGTTGTCTAGCCTTCAGCAGAGTAACGGGAATGAAAGAGGTATTTCCCCACAGACACAAAGGTTGTGGTGTTACTACAACTTTTCTTCGTATTTTTCCCTTTTTTCTCTCGAAATAGAGGTTAAAAAAAGACAAAAAGGAATCGTCTTAAAGAACCACCCGTCTTTGATTAAAGACTCTTGAGAAAGTTAAAAAGAAAAGAAAAAAAAAAGAGAAAAGAATTCTACAAAGCATGGATTGCCATAGCTCTCTTTTGCCATCATTGAAAATCTTTTTCCCCTTTTGCCAAGCTCTGGAGTGATCTTTCTCTTCTCTGATGTCAAAAATCTTGTGCGCACCGTACATGACGCATCTCCCTCCGCCGCATTCCTCATCCCACCTATTCCCCGTCCCTCGCACCCCCTCTCTTTTATAGGTTTCGTTTATGACGTCACTGCAGAGATCGATTGTAGCTGCCAGGACCCGCCACTGCAAGCAATTGTGTGCTGTGTTGCCAGATGGTGCAAGGGGGAAGCTGCGGTAATTTGGAAGGAAGGTTCCGGAGCTAGCGAGCTCGGGAGGCAGCAGCTCTTGCTGCAGAAAATTTTATGGACGTTTCCTCCGGCCTCTTGTTTCGTTTACGACCTCTGCGGCAGAATTCTAGCCCCTCGGTCACACATGCAAGTGTGTGTCTTGCTCTGAGATATGAAAAGCATGGACATAGGAAGACAAAAATATTACGTTCCACCGTTACACAGTACCCTATTTTCTCGTTACAATACATATATATTGTAAGAAAACGGTATCATTCATTCTTTGTGTAATCCGTCTTTTTTTTTTTTCTCTCCGTTTATTACCAAGTTTAAACGCTCGTTAGGTTCTAAAAAAAACATCACCTTGTTGAAATTACTTTCGTGTTCCTACGTCAATACACGAAATTTCCTTCCTCTGCCATTTGTTGGAGGGATGTTTGTTATCTTGTTTCTGTTTGCAAGTTTCGTTCTTTCCATGTGACTCGTTTATCATGCAAAGGGTATGGAAGAAGGAATGTACATTTTAGTTAAGGAAATATGAACTATATTTTGGTCCTTTACTTATTTCTGACTCAATAAATCAGGGGAGGAAAGAGAGAGAAAAGGATGAATTGGACCATGTTAGTACAAGAGGCCATTGTGGTTCTGTTCTAGTTTGGTTCGACGAGTGTGTAAATTTAGCATTAAAGCCCGAATGTAAAATGAAGTCACTCAGTGGTATCAGGATGAAAAAAAAAATAATGAAAACACGCATGAGAAATATAATATCTTTTCTAAAATATACACAAATCGAATAAACCACTAAAAAGGTGCAGTGTGGAATTTTGTAACTGTTTTAGTCCAAATATTCAAATATATAAACGAAACTGTTTCCTTGTCTGCTATGAAATCCACCCCATCGCCTAGTGGATCACAAAGCACCAATACATTCATACACAAAATGCAAAACCTCCATGAATGAGTTGTGATACCTATACTGAGCGTATGAAATACTCTTAGAATTCGTTATTCACTAAATTTTAATCACGTATGTATCGGACGTAATTCCCTTTTTTATTTATTTTTATTATTGTAATTTGTAACGTGAATAGAAGACAAATAAGTCAATAACTTAAGCACTTTAATTTTTACGGAAAACCTAGTCAAACTTCTTTCCTCTTACTTACAACACCGTGTACAACATCGTTCTCTACAGAGAATTTGTATCAAAGAGATTTGAAATGACATCAGGTATACCTCAGGGCTCAAATTTAGGCCCGTTACTATTTTTATCATCCATAAATGATCTCCCTGATTGTATAGTAAACTCTGAGAAACTATTATAAGTAGATGATCTTAAAATAGTTGAATCAGTTAAAGATTGTTATCAATTACAAGTAGATTTAGATAATATAATTAGGTGGTGTCACAGAAATAAACTAGACTTGAATATCAAAAAATGCACTACGATTACATTTACTAGACGAAAAATATTTATTCAGTTTTCTTACTCAATCAATAACACTGTTTTACCAAGACCAGAAATAACAAAAGATCTTGGGGTTATCTTCGACTCGAAACTAACGTTTGTCATGTAAACATTATAACAACAGAATCGTTCATAATTCTAGAATTTATTTATAGAACAGCAAGGGGCTTCAGAATGACTAGTACATACCAAAAGTTATATTATTCATTGGTTCGACCGAAACTTGAATATACATCCATCTGGAATCCCACCACTCAAGTTAATTGTCAGAAAATAGAAAAGATTCAATCTAAATTCCTCAGACTCCTAACGTACAAAACAACTGGCTTTTATCCTAAATTTGAACACTATGTAAACCTGATTCAGAATTTTGAACTCCTTACGCTGGAGAACAGGAGAATCATTATTGACTCACTCTTTCTTTATAAATTAATTCATAACTGCGTAGATAGTATAGACTTACTCTCTGAAATCCAATTTCGGATACCGGATACTAGAATCCGAATGGATAACAAAGGCCTTTTCCACTGTGGGAAAGAGCGAACTGAGATTCTAAAAAAAAGTCACCCATTTGGAGAATGTGCTTTTCGTACAATAAATTATGTGGAATGAGAAACGAAGGTAGACATATGTAATCAAAGCCAAAGAAGTTTTCAGAATAATCTAATAAAATTATTCTAAAACAAGCAAAATTACAATAACAAGTTCTAGTTTATAAATCATTTAACTATATTTGTATCATCAGTCTATTATTTTTATATTTATATTTGTATATTTACTTTGGTTTTACATTGTATAGTATTAACTTACATATATTACGTATGCATTATTACTCCACTTGAATTAGCCATGTTAATTTTAAATTTGGCTTTATATTGTGATTTATTTCCCTTGTGTTTAGTATATATTGTGTTTATATTTTGTTTATACTATTGACAGTATGGATTGATTATATTAATATTTTACTAAGCATTCCTGGTAATACAAAAAAAATAATTGTAATTTACTTTTTACAGCATACGCTCGTTGTATTCTTCCTAAATAAATAAATAAATAACTGACTTAAAACAAATCACATCATTTTTTCCAAGTATCCAAAGGAATAAAACGTTTTTGAAGTTAAAAATATTCGTACTGCATGTACAGCTGACACTAATTATGTTTAAGTACTTTTGTGTGCGACAATTGACAGACCAACTTTTTTTCGCCGAACGGAGTTATTCGGGGAGCCACTTTGACCAGAGAAGGACAGCAGACTTTAGTCCTGGAACCACTAATTTGACGTCACATATCCTTTCTCCGTATAGAACCAAGACTACGCTTACGTTGTTCGGGTTGCATATGAAACAGGCTACTTTCGTTACACATCTTTATCGAATAGTACACTTTTTGTTGTAGTAATGAAAGGTTCTATACTAGATGCTGAAATACTAAAGTTTTGTATAAAATATCTAATTAGTAAAATAATACAACTAACGTAGCTTGTGTTAGAAGAAGCTTGGAACAATTAGAATGCGTTTGCGCGGATGAATATGGAATTTGTTTTGGTCGTATCTCGTTTTAGCCTATCTCGTAGGAAAACATTGTTGGACTTTGGAGCGCATTAGGGACCAGGATTTTTTAAAGCAGTTTATAAACACTATTTTAGGCTTTATAAAGAATTGGTTTAGGCTATTTTAGGACGTTATTATTTATTTTTCTGTACACATACATGTATTAAACTGACAAATATTTACATTAAAGTCAAATAAGTAACAAATAAATTTCAACTACAAAGACAGTTAAGTTACCTTGATGTGTTAACGATTTATTGAATGTATAAAGGAAATTAAAAAAAAATCAATATTTAAAGTTCCACAGTAGTGATGTTAGCAACTAAGGAATATAATAGGTTAAAAGCTAAGAATTCGGGCCCTACTCATGAATATTGTCTGTCTTGAGCTAACGTTAATGGCGGCTGTAAAATAATAAGATATTTTTGCTTTTCTTGTGTACAAGGGCACAGATGGGTGTAAATAAAATAGTTTCTCTCACATTAGAAGTTACTTCGTCTTACTAATTTCCCTAACCTAAAGTCGATGATGCATGAGGTGGACCAGTTACTTTCTCATTCATAGTTCTATCATTAGCTTCTTAAGGTTGAATCGAAGTAGGTGTTCCTTCCTTTAATCGTTTTACGTTAATTATTCAAATTTGAGTACAGATAAGCAGAAAATACCTTTCGCGGACTGAAATCCGGTTTGTACAAAATTAGTGACATTTTTTTTTTTAATGCTAATTGTAACTTTAAAAATTCTTTTGAGAGACTGTATGGGTATCTGTTTCAATTGAGTTTGGACACAATTTTAAAGTTACTATTTAGTCTTTCTTTAAGGCCAATGGAGCTATCCAAACCTAGACAAAGTAGCGATGGAAATTCGTTGTATGCTGACCACGTAAACCCTCTGAACACGGCACAGCAAAAGCTGTGATTATTATTATTATTATTATTTGTGTAGCAACGAAATTGTAAGCACAGGTCATCTTCAAGTCTGTCCGCGATTGTACATAGTCCAGGTGTTGGACCATGTGTGTGTCTGTCTTCTGATGTATGTTAGGTGTAAATTATTATATATGTATAGTAGGAAGCAAGATTGCTAATAAAATATAGTGCCTAGTAGTGTCTAGACGAAACACCTGGCACAGAAAACTAATAACATTAATCAGCAGTGCCCATGCCGCAGGGGAACCCTCTTACCTTGTTAGCAGGCACCTAACGTTAAGAGAGAAGTCACAAGTACGTGATGATGGCTGTATTTAAAATACGACTTTGTAACTTCAGGAAAATATTTGTTTAATGGCAATCACGGAGAAAATTATTTTAGAAATTCACTTCACAGTAAGTTGGTCTTATTTTTTTTGCTCCTTTTCCACTGGATTTTGTGATAACACTATCTAATGTTTTTAGTTAGATTTTGGTATTCTTTGCTTCCTATTACAGTAGTATACTCTTCTCAAATTACTGGTTTTGGAAACTAATTTAAAGCTACAAGGGTGATTTTTGGCCATGTAGGATAGGTTAGGTTAAGTTTGAGTTAGTGTTTGTATCCATTGCAAAACCCTTGTACTCTTTAAACTTTTTGGCTTTAAATTCTATTTGCTATGTTAGCTGAATGTTTGGTTAGGTTAGATTGCGCAGGCCATGAAGTGATTAGAATGGAGCAGCTTCATTGTAATTGAACGTATACCGAGAAGCGTGTGAAAATGTTATATAACAATTGCGACTATCCACGCAAACGATGTCAGATCTGAGATGATATACAATTATTCATAAAACAATTAATTAATTAATATACTAATTAACTTCTCTACATATTTCTCACACACAAAATCTGTCGTACAATCGCGTTCATTTGCCTATTTTCAGAACTTTTTAGCGATGAATGTGTTGTTTCAAAATTAATTCAGGTTTGTAAACATGTTTTCTCATTACATTGTTTTTTTTTTCTTGTTTTTTTTAATGTATTGTTATTTGCCATACAGGAACGGACGGTCATTTAATTGCTGGCTGTGTGGTTTGTTGAAGTTTGTGTGTGCTGCAGGGTCAAAAGCCTTCATGAAATCAATAACTGCACGTACTAGCTTTTTGTTTACCATGTTCTGCACTTTTTATTAACAAATTGGAAATTGACGTAGTTATGATTAGTTTTTACCAAAAGAGATAAAAAAAAAACGTACCGGTACATCAATAACTGATTTACCTGATTTTTTTTTTTTTTTGTACTTTTTAAGGAATATATACGTGGAGTAATTCTTTTACATTTTAATTTCCCGTGGTTAATATTAACTACGTACTTTTCTTTCTATCGTGTTTACATAATCGAGTATGTGTACTCAATTCGTGGTGTTTTATACCAATGCGTTAAGCATTATCCTAGTAGTCTTTCGAATTAGCTATGGCCAGGTGCAGATCCAGTTGGCCAGCGTACCCTAAATAGTACATGACTGCATGTTTATACCTTCTTTGGACATACTAATAATAATAATATGCAAATATCCTTACTGTATAGTGTAATGTGAGGCCTATAGTGTAAAGTTAGTATCTCTCAACTTCGTGAGCGATAGGGAAAAGGTAGCGGTACTAGTGTCTTCTTGTTTGTTTTTCCCCCCCTCGTAGTTGAAACTTTTCTTGATCTGGTGTATTTGAAAAGAGATTTTAATCTCCATTTATTGGAATTCTCCCAGTTGCGTATTACCTTCGATACAAGTCGGAATGGATACACCATATAACTAAGTCTATATACTGTCAAATCTGGATTTAGATCCGTGGACCCGAATGCCTATTTCGAACTCAATGTTAGTATTCCTCTGCCGGTGCTCTCAGACTCTTCACAGCAAGTTTCTTCTTTTCAAGTTGCTTTGTCTTCCGTTTTTCTTTTCGTCGTATATTTTTTCCTCTTCAATAAACATAAACTGTGTACTCGTCTTGAACTTGTGGCGTAGCTCAGTGATAGGGAGCTGGCTTATCATTCGGGAGGCCATATGATCGATCCCAATGGCCGTCCATCCTGACTTAGGTTTCTCGAAGGGTTTCCTGTAACGCCAGGCAAATGCCGGGACGGTACTTTCAACTTTGGCCTTGGTCGACTCCTTCCCGCATCGTTTCTCCTCCCCTATTCCGGCCTGAGCCTTCTTTATCTTGATTATCTCTTGTGACGAAGCGGTATTTTAACGAGTTAAGGAACTTCGATACTAGTAACAGGCATTTTTTGCAGTGTCCATCGGTCCTAGTCATCCCAGGCTAAGTGCAGGCTTCCAACAGATAGCTTTTCGTCAGCCAGCAATATTAACCAACTGGTTCTTTTTGGCATTATGACGACTTCTGCACAGGGGTGAACTGGTAACCAAAGAGCCCTCGTAGTAGTGAGTGTTGTGGCCCGTGGGCCCCAAAAGGACACCTTTCAAGAGCCTTCAATACAAAACATGGTAGTGGGCTCCAAAAAAGAACTTGCACTGGCCTTTAGGATAACAACCAAGTCTCAGAATACGAAGTGCCGACCGGGTAGCCGTGCAGTTTAAAGGCGTTAGGCCAACGACACGAAGGTCACGGGTTTGAGCCCCGGCAGGGGCATGGGTGTCTTTTAACTCGAACGTGATGGATAATCGTGACAGGCCAAAGTCCGCAGTTACTAGGCTGGCCCATATAAAATAAAGTTTACCAAAGCTTATCAAAATACGAAGTATTAAGTAAATATAGTGTCTCAAATGATGACTATTAGATCAATGTGCACTTACCATTAAACTTTACATCGCTCCTTCTTGCGATTTGTGAAGGCCCTGAAGTAGGCATGCTGATATTATATAATTTCACCACTGCCCTTATGTTGTCAAAATTGCTAATTTCGGAAGACCGAGAATTTTCGTGTTCCCGGCCGGACTGCTCCTGCACCCAGTCAGTGATTATAAATCTTTCACCGTGATTTCCAGTTTCTATCAGTGATAAGGTTAAAGAGGAATCAGAAATTGTTACTAACATTTTTAATATTACAATTCGAAATAGTTTTATCTTTAATTTTCAAAATGTAACCTAACAAATTCATTACAACGTTTATATGGTAGCTATAATGCTGATTATTTCCTGTTCTGTCAGCTCTCTTCTTGATCACGCCGTGTTTACCCAACTTATCGCATTTCCCTTAGTTCACCTATTTAGAAGTTTCCATTTTTCATTCATCACTTTCATAAGTCCACATGCATGCAATAGCATAGTACGGCTATTCCATAGTAACGAAGGTTACAAGCATTACGATAACAAATTTGTTCCAAAAGGATGTTACAATTACAAAGCTTTGGTGGTCTCTTAAACATACCTGACTTTTACATTCTCAGCTAAAACAGTTTGAGTGAGTGCTCTTTGAAAGCGGTAACGGAGGTTACTCAGAGATACCTTAATGCTGTGACTAAGTACATTCAGAATCAAAATTCTGTGAATTTAGAGGTGTTACAGACGTGATATTTTTTAATGATGCTTCCTGAGATATAAAAGTTATCGCCTGATTTGTTAGGCAAACAAGTTTTACATTAGAATTTTTTTAATTAAATACATATGAAGTAACGGAGGTTACAGCCAAGGTAACGGAGGTTGCTCATGTGATAGTGACTCTTGTTTGTACCTTTTTGTACATCATTTTCGGATAAGAATACTACAATGTTTACAACAAACATTACAATTATATTTTCACACCATTTTAGAGGTTTTATTTTTTTTTGCATGTTATTTGAAGAAAAACTTGTAGCCAAAATCACTTAATTTAAAATTTATGATACTAAATAAAATACATAAATAATGAGCATGAATGGTAGGGTAAGAACGGATGATTGATTTTCTAAATATATAAATTTAGAGCAAACTATACACACATTGTACAATCCAGGGATTCCGGCGGGATTTTCAGTTTTGTGGGGGTGGGGTGTAAAGTCAAAATTGAGAGGGTGTAAGTGTAGTTGTGCACGGTTTCTATCGATTTTTGACAGCTAAAATTTTAAAGTTGGTGGGTGTTGTCAAAATTTTTGGGGTGAGACCCCCCCCCCCCCCCATGGGCGGAATCATTGATACAATCTACATTTGACAGACGTCTTTAATTTTGTTTTCAAAAGCATAAAGGATTCTGTTGCCTACTATTTTTTTCGTGGGGAGGGGGTCAAAATTTTTATGATTTGTTCAAACTTAACAGTCTTACTGTCTTCTAAAAATGTTTTGATCATCATACATCTTCATAAACATAACCAGTACTTTACCTTCCACTTCATATACATTACTTTGGCAATCACCCACATAGTTGCAAACCTTGTTTGTAATTTCACTTTTGATTTTCACGAGAACGTGTGTGTGTGGAGGGCCAGGGTGGCTCAGTTGGTACAGCGCTCACCTCTGGTGCTAGGGCTTCTCGGATCAATCCCTGCTCATGTCATGTAGGCTTTGTGGTGGGAAAACACCGTGTTCATGGGTTTTCTCAGGATGCTTCAGTTTCCTACCACTTTCTTCATTCCACCAATTGATCCTATCATTATCCATACGGCCTGAGCCATAGTTGCCTAAAGGCCTTAAAATAAATTTAGTTCAAATTCAGTGTGTATGTGGATGGATACTGAGGGCAGTTAACTCGAATTCAGATGGTTCTGATTGACAGGGTTTGTCTGTGGTTCTTCTTCGTTACAGACATATACTTCTAAATATCTCAAACGGTTCTTAGGATTATCATTATCGTCAGTAACTGTAAAATCTTAAAACGGCGATTTTGTACAATTGAGAACTTGCTGTGCGAGCAGCAAACACAGGGTTTCTCATCGCATTTTTCAAAGAAGTGAAAAGAGTTGCTACCTAGTTTTGTTTTGTTCTTGTGACAGGATTTTGCTGCAACTTCCAAATGCTATTTTATCTAACACAGACTCTCATCTATAATTTAATAGTGTTTCATTTGCTTGTGTACTTTCTTTTGGAACATAGTGAACCACTCACAACTTCTTCATATAATTCTTTTGCTGAATTAATGCTTATGTTTTGTGATTTTATTTTATTCCATATTAATTTGGTTCTTAATGATGGCTTCGACTCCATCTACTGCTACCTTTCCATGAGATGTTGCAAATGTAACCCATTCTATTGACCAAAACTTTAACCCTCTTCTTGATAATTTACCAAATATTTAAGGTAAAAAATAAATAAATAAAATAAAATGCCAAAACAATAGATTATTCTTCACTTATAGGCCTAGACTACAATTAACAGTACTGTAATTTAGATGCCTTGTTAACAGGAACAAATGAATTATTACAACTAATTAGCAAACACGCGGAGACTATCAAAATTAACTTACATTAACAATAAATTCATAGGAATCAATTTTAATGTGCCTATAGTGATGGTTTTAGGTTGTCGGAGTAACGTTTGAAGTCCAAAACTACTTACTGTTGAAGGTAAACTCTTAAATGTAACCTCCATTACCATAATCCAGTGTAACCTCTGTTACCAATGTAAATCCTCCTTTAATTAGTTAAAAAATATTTTTAAAAAAAATGAAGTATAACCTAAAACTATATTTGACTTCGGGTTAGAAATTTCCTAACCCAAAAGGGTTTCTAAAATAAGTTATGCTAAGTTTAAGGACTTTTTGGTAAACGGAGGTTACGAACATTCAACTATACAGTGATCAGCTGACTATAACCTGTAAAACAAATGTTCAAAAGCAACTTGTTTTTGTTGTTCATGAGGAAAGACTTCTGGCAAGATTTCCACTCCAATGATAAACGATAAACAAAATCAAAGCAATGAAAAAAAAAAATGTGTGTGCCTTACGGTTTGGTTTACTGACTATGTGATAACACAAATAACATATAAAATCTATTTATTTATTAAAATAATAATAATTTCGTTGGTGATACTTACATGGAATGGCCGAGTACTACATTTAGGGAATTTAGTGGTTGCTCATCGTAATATCAGTGTTCTTCCGATAATAGCGACTTTTTTTTTTAAGCAGTCTTCATTTGTACGGTTTAGCGCTTGTCATTTTTTTCTTTCGTCTTACGTAGCATCTTCGTTCTTTTTTTTTACCCATCAGCAGTTCTTTTAGTATTTAGTTGTATTTCAATATGCAGTTCAACAGTGTCTCAACCAGTTTCTTTTCCTTCTATTGCTCTTACCTACCTACTTCAGTATTTTATTATTATTTTAATGTGCTTGACTGATTTTCTCTATTTTTCACCGACTTTCAGTATTTTTTTCAACAGTCATTCGCTACGGTTGTTTCCGCCTTTATTTCGTATTTATGTCTTTATCTCGTTATATGACAATGACTTAATCCAGCTACATTTGTCATGGTGGCTAAGGTGAGAGGGCACTACGCTCAGGCATGTTTGAATTTTAAATTAAATGTACAAATGTGAGTTGGCAACACTTATGAATGTTATTTCGGGTAAACCAAGAACGAAACTATGCTACATTATATTCCAAGACTTTTTAAAAATAATAAAAATAATGTTCCAAAACTTCAAAATGCTCGAAAATAATAATAATAATCCAAAACTCGTATGCCTTCTGAGATCTTGAAGCAAGAGTACGATCGTAAGTTTTAAAAATTAACGTCCCGAAAATTGGGACAAGGGCGGCTGCTAGTTTTTAGTTCCAAAATATGTTTGAAACTTTAGATTAGTTTTCAAATTGTGGTTCCGTTAGGTACACCTTTATGGGA